>JACDOX010000049.1:2404152-2473378 GCA_014549065.1 Cardinalis cardinalis
AAAAAAAAGATAGAAATCACTACTCAGAAAAGTTACTTTCATGTTATCAGAAAAACCCAAAGCCCCCCCCCAAAAAAAAAGATAGAAATCACTACTCAGAAAAGTTACTTTCATGTTATCAGAAAAACCCAAAGTTTCTCAAATAAAGGCACTAYTGCACAAAGGCAAACACAGTGTCTGGATCTCTGCATAATGAATAATAGATTTGTTCTTTGTTCAAAAATCCTCTGTCCTGCAATGACTTTAATTTTCAGTAAGAGAGCTGAGTTTTTATWATACTGAATTTAAAAGCTATAAAATCAGATGTTCCCTGATGTACTTGTATATGTTATCTCAAATCAGGGTATAGTTGGCCATGACTATAGCAACGTGACAAAAGCTGCACTGTATTATGACATATTAATCCCTCTGTGWGAAAATAAATATTGTGCTACTGTTAAAATGGATCCTTTTCATGGAAATAAAAACAACCAATAAAGCATTCTCAGCCATGCATACAACTTAAAAACTCCTTGAATTTACTAATGAAAAAGAATAGGATATCATGACACAACTAATGCTTTCATTTCATCAGACSTTTTTTTAACTACAGAGAGGAAGCTCAACAGAACCTCTGAAAGTCTGCTACCTCAGAAGCAATATTTGTCTCTGGCCTCAGTGCACATGTATGTGCCTCACGATACTTGTGCCAGCCAGGAGGAGCAGAGCACAGGGTTGGCAGGAATTCCTTGAGACAGCCCAGCACAAGAAGTCCACAGATGATTGTGCCCTACTTACTGTTTTCTGCCACCTACATCTGCTCATGAGAACTACCTGCTTCTTCCAAAGAGACTGACGTGTAGCTGCTAGGAGGTTTTCTGCCAAAAGTTCATTTTGGYGTCAAAATGGATTTCAATCTACCAAGGAGCCATTTCTTCCCATTTTTTTCCCAATTTCTGTCACTTTGGGACTTAAAAATTTTCAGGTTTGGAGGAAAAAAAAAAGTTTCTTTTGCTTGGTACAAGTCACTATCCTGCTTGTTTCCATACAATAGACTCTGAGCCACTCAGGAGATTCTGGTGACATTGTCATCTTGTCTGCACCACTACTCTCATGAGTCTCCACATCCTGACTGGGGCCCAAAAAGGTAAAAGATTACACCAAACAAACCAATGAAAGACTCAATGACAGAACCAGGTTTTTTGCTTCCAGTTCTTTTCCAGATCACTTCTGTCCTAATAATCTTCCAGATGATTCCCTAATAAGCATAGCAGCGCTTATGTGTGGGCATTTGAAGATTCTGCTGTCTAAACTGACATTATAATATAATCCCATGGTTGGAACACTAATACTCTTAATTGGCTTCTAAAAAGTGACTCTTATCTGTAGCAAGCCCATTTGCACGATTTAAGGCCAGGCTCTCTCTAACAAGACCACCATCCACAGYCACACAGACTGAAAACTTGCTTTTAATGTTGTATTTTCTCAAAGTCCATAACCCTAATCATTCTAATAAATATGATTTCTGCCCAGATCATCAATTTATTTTTCTACAGGATGCTCCTTCTGCTTTTATGTTGTTCTGGTTCTATTTGTTGAAGTTACTTTGGAGCAAAGGTCCAACATAAATAAATAACATGAAATGCAGTGTTCCTCTCTTATTAGATTTTTGGGCCTCTGGAACTCAAAAAATAAAATTATGTTATTATTAAATTTCTTATCTTTCTAATGGTTTATTAAGCCAAGCAAAGGAATATGTTGGAACAAACTTCTCTTGACATTTAGACATGTCCTGCAACAAAGGAAAACCAAGCATCCAGCAAAAAACCACAAAGACTCTTAAAATCACCTAACTGGAACTGCCCACCTCTGTAACCTAGAACAGCTGCCAGGGAAAAGTCCTGCTTAACTTTAATTCTTGTTTTTTCTTCACCTCCCAGCTTTGACCACTGGTCATGTGTGGCTTGTGAGATTCCCTGGACAGAGACTGTGTTGTATATTTTACAGTTTCCACACTGACCAGTGGATCAGGTCTTCATCCTTGAGAAAGGTCACTGGGCACTACTGCAATGAATTCAAGCCACACTGCAAAGCATCCTGAAGTCATCTTCCTCTCTGTCATGGGCTGCTCTTTCTGTCTCCAATTTGAAAATAAGAACAGAGGGTAATGTAATAAAACTGCCTGTATGAAACATCTTACATCCCTTACAAGGAGTGATGGAAGCTGATTCCATATTTTCATATTTTTCATGTTGGCCTTGTTCCCATATAGGGTATGGCAGGATATTTTTGTGGTAGACCAGAATTTGTCCACATTTAACCCTTTCCCAGAAGGGTTTTCTCAGGTTTCTCTCTCAGCTGATTTGGAAAAGAACTGGACAAATGAGTGTCAGGGATCAAAATCCTTTTGGAAAGTTACCCACAATGGATTTCATAGAATGACAGAATGGGCTGGGTCGGAAAGGACTTTAAAGACCATCTAGTTCCAAGCCCTTGCCTTCCACTAAACCAGGTTGCTCAAATGTCCATCCAACCTGGCCTTAAACACTTCCMSKGATGGGGCACTTGAGCTGCTGCAGAAGCAAAYGAATGTTTTTGTGTGGCTGCAGCATCTTCACCCAATTCACCTGCACTAAAATGGAGACTTCAGCACAGTGACTTCCTCTTAGACCCCAAGAAAGGWCACTGCAGACAAACACAAAACTGTTTTATGCTGTCACAACCTTGCCCAGGGCTCCTAAATGGTGCAGAAAACCAGTAGTGCTTCATACTCCTGTTGGAAGCAGTCTGACCTCTCCAGTGTCCACTGCAAGTCCAGGAATGCAGTAACTGATTTTATGGTGTGCTCTGCACAGATGGGGATATTAAAGAGTCAGAGGGAGTCAAGTGTGCAGCTCCCTCCACTGTAAATGCACTTTCTTAGTTTATCCTTTCAGGCATATCTCAGCCTTGWAGAGGTCCCTGTGCAAGACAAATGGGAGGCAAGTACTGCTTTTGCACAAGAGCATCAACTTCAGAAGCCACAGATAAATACACACAGTGAGACTAAGAAATATCTGTATTCACCTTCTCAAGACAATGAAATGCAGCAAACAAAGGCCTAATGTTTACAGCTAAATGCTCTTCCCTATACTTAAGGCAAAACTTTAATTTCACTGAAAGCTGTGGAGAAATTAATTTTATGTGTAGTCAGGATTTCACTCCTATTTCTTTTCTCCAATGTCCTCATACAAAAATAGAAATTCAATCCAAATGGTCCTTATTTGAGGTAAAGGCAACTCAGCTTTGAGATTCTGGAAAGGCCTCACTATCCAATTTTGTACATACGTCCTGAGAAAAAGTTTGTTGGAAAATTTCATTAAAAATTTTTTTTTCCATTTAACTGTGGCCATTAAACAAAAACATAAGAGTAAATTAAAGTACAGCACTCATTAGAGCACATGAGCTTAAATATATGCCTACAGATAAAGTCACACTGCAATCTGGAGCTCAAAATATTATTTCTTATGTTTCATAGGGCAGGACCAAAGAGCCACCAAGAATGGTGGCTCTGGTGCCATGTAATGTACAATTGCAAAGTAGCAGGTGGCTTCTGCCCTGCAAAAAACCCATAGGAATATTTTAAGATTCCCTTTCCTGAATCCGGAAAACAAAAATTGAAGTAAATACACTGAGTCTTAGCAAAGAAAATAAAATCCTCTTGCAGGTGGTAACTCCTGCACAGAGCTTTTCCATGACTCCCTAAATCAGCCTGAAGCTCTGCTGCTTTAGCAAGATGCTGCAATTCAGAAAGTTATTCAATAATTGCACGTGCACAAACCTTCATTTGCCTCCCCTGTGCTCATGCATTGTGATGAAGCCTTTAATTATAAGTGAACATATATTATTATTTTTACAGGTTTCACAACTCAATGCAGAGAGAATGAGGGATGCTGGGCAAACCTCTGAATAGATTTTCTCCTTTCTGCACCCTGTATCTGCACTGAGTATAACCTTGCTGCATACTTCAAAACCCTGGGAAATAAGACAATTGGTTTCCTCACTCCCAACYTGGCAAACCCCTGCACACTTCACAGACACACACAAATTCCTTTTCATAAATCTGCTGTGACATCAGAGCAATCCTGGATTTATTTTATTGAGGGAGGAACCGAGGCCGGGAGGACTGGATCAAAAGAACAATTTAATTTTTTGACATCTCAGAATAAGGACACCATATTTCATTTTTCTATTCTCAAGGTTTTTATCAGTCCACAGCACAGCTCTCTCTGGCTTTGGCTGCAGCTAGAAGTGATGAGCACTTCTRACTTGCACAAGTGCTATCCCATTTCCTCCCACACAAACACCCACTCCTCCTCCTCCTCCCTGGGGCATCAAGGAGGAAAGTAAGGCAACTCTCCTCTTCCAGCCTCCTGACAGTCCTTGGGAAGAAATTTTCTCTAGGAAAGACCAGCCAAGACCCTCCACCTTAAGCAGAATCAGAGCTGGAAGAATCTGGGAAGAATCTGGGAAGAATCTGCCAAATTTCCATGAGTTTCTTGTAGCAAACCAGAATTTTCCAAAGTTCATCATTTCTTCACATGTGGAAACTTCTACAGGAACACCAAATTAATTATCCCAGACATAAAGGCAATAATTCTTACCAGTGCTAAACCCAGAGTCATAAAAATGTGGTAAGTTTCACTGTAGCATCCCTTTTTTAGCATGAACAAAAAATACGTCCTGATTTCATTTTCTGAAATAGCTTGTTGTTTTTTGTTGAAAATTTTAAAAAGGCTAGTATCAGATTTTCAGATGAGGACAATGGTCAAAATGTTGCCAGTCCTGTCTAATTATTGTTAATGACAGACATCAGTACCAGTCCTGCCTATATCTGATGCAGAAGGATCTGCCTACTTACYGTCACCAAGGGATACAAAAGTGCAGCAATTTTAAATTTATTTTCTCTAAAAAACCAGATTCCTCCATTCATTGAGTCTCTTGTTTCTCCTATTACCTGCCAAGAGGCAGCAGAACAGCTGAGATGTGAAGTTTCAAGGCACCAGAAACCTGAGGAGGATTTTGCACCAAGGCTGTGTAAGCTCCRTGCTCCCAGCTCCTGTGCACTGCTGGCTCCTGCTGCTCTTGCTGATGCAAGCACCCCAAAACACAGTGTGGGGCTTCCTCTTCAGGCAGTCAGGACTCAGCTCATTAATTAAAAGCTGTAGCATCACTTCCAGCKGCCACTTCAGTCAAAGGTGAGTCTCTCCTAAGTCTCACAGGGAAAGGGGAGTGGGATTAGGAAGGGCAGGTGCTCAAGGACAGGTTCTCTCACCTTAAAACCGTCAGAAAAGGGAACTGCAAAAGAGTTAACAGTAACATACATGAAAAAATGTTGTCTGCTTGTGGGTTTAAAAGAGTCAGGTAACCCATTGAAGTTACCTGCTCTGAGAATCATGGAATCTTTAGTGTTAGAAAAGACCTGTAAGATCAAGTCCCACCATTAGCCAGAACTGCCAAATCCACCATTAAACCATGTTCCCACAGTGCCACATCTACATGTCTTTGGAACCCTCCCAGGCACGGTGATTTCACTCCTTCCCTGGGTGGCCTGTTCCCATGCTTGGCCACCTTTTCAGTGAAAAGTTTAGATAAACTTGTCTGTGCTTGTTGGCGAGTTGCTGCACGCTCACAATGTGCTAAGCAAAGGCAACGCTCAGAACAGCATGGCACGAAGCAGTGTGGGTTTGTCAGTCCTTYCCCAGCTGGGTATGACACTGCTCTGCTCACCCCGAGGCAAACAGGAGCTGAGTAACAGCAGCACTGCAGCGAACGTGAGCTGAGCAGCTGCTGAGATGGGAGCGTGAGCAAGGGCTGCTGCACAGCCAGCTCAGCTGAGCAAACAACTCCCACCTACCTTCCTGCAGGGGGCCAGGGCTTCCTTGTGGGCTCCCTCAGAGCTCCTTCCATCAGCTCGTCTGAAGCATTCATGAAACTAAAGCTCAATCTCCCACCAACACCGGGGCTGCGCACTGAGAGCTGCCCTTTCAGGCTGAGCACTGGACTGTGATGCACAGCTGCAGTGCTTGACTGGCAATATTTTTACTTTTTTTGATTTTTTATTTTCCTTTTTTTTTTTTTCTTTGTTAATGAGCCTGAGGACCTCTGGGTTTGCGTTAAGGGCTACTCTGTATGAATACTTAAACATCAACACTCCATTGAACAGAATATCTTAGTAAGAATGGACTTCTGCTAAATTTGTGCTGTGCCCAGTCTTCAAAGAATGTCCTTCATCTCCCATGATTTAAAAGCCATTCTCATGTGCATCCCTTTGCACCACARCTCTCTGAATGTTAATGTTTTAATGCCTCTCCACGTGTGCATCCATTTTTTCACATGGGGAGGCAGATGGCATGCTCTAGCAAAGGATGGAGAATATTCAGGGAAAGAACATTCCCTAGATATTAAGGGATAAATAATGCAGTGGAAGGAGACTTGTTTAAAATAGAGTTGTTGGAGTTTATTTGATGTCAATGTGCCTCCAATGTACTCTARTTGGTATCAGCAAGAACCTTCTGTTTACTCTTACCATCTATATTTTTATTTAGACTAGGACATTTTCACAGGGTGTAAAGAGTGGAGGGTGCCCAAACAGAAAGGGGAAAAAGATGCCTGCACAACATCCCAGATTTAGTCCTGCATTTTGTAAAAACTGAGGTTTTTACCTCCACCATCTCAGAGATAACAGATCTAAGAGTCAGTTATTGGGAAGAGGTGGGAAGAAAAGTCTAATCTGCTGATTTATTAAAATATGTTAATGCTTGATAGTGYAAATCTTGAACAGGATGTGTGTGGGGGCAGTTGTTTGCATCTGCTCAATGCCCTGTTCGTGACTGAATGGAGCAGGAAGGTGGGCACTGGAGGGGGAGGGTGGGTATTGCTTTCATCCAAATGACACACAGAATGCTTACACTGACAAAAAATTCCATGTTCTTGTTCAATTGGTCACTTCCAGTACATTTATATTGTCAGACAGCTTAGTATCACACTCTATGCCCTGGTGACCACTACCTGGAACAGCAGTGTGGATGTRACCCTTAAGTTTGGCTCAACTTCGATTTCTGAGGGGCTGTTAAGGATTGGCTTCTCCCTCATCCTGTCTGTGGGCTCCTTCTTCTCTCAAAAACCAATATATAATACAATTCTCTCAGCTGCAGTAAGMTGGGGATGCCAAAAGCAGATATTAGATGCTGTATATTAGAGATTGACACAGGTAATCAATATGACAGTGTATGTGGGCAAAAACTCAGACATTAATGCAATCATTCCACCCTACACATCTCTGCCAGGTTCTCTCAAACCACATGGACCTAAATAGCATCAGTGAACTGGCTCACACTGGGAAAGTCTYCCTCCTAGCAGAAAAACCGCAGTGTTTCAGTTATTTTCTGTGAATTGCTTTTTTCAGCCAAAGATCAGATTTTAGAGTGTGTGGCCACAGCCTGAAGCCCAGCAACAATGGAGATGTATCAGCTGGCAACTGCTGCTCACCTCTGCTTTGGTTATCTTTGGGAATCTCAGCTGGGGAATTGTGGGATTCTGCACAATCTGCTTTTAAGGTCTTAAGAGGAAATTTGAGACACAACCCTTTGCTTTGGGAACACTGACATAAGCAAAATAAAACTGATATGGTAGCATTTTATGTTTCCTTCAAATGTGCTTCCTCAAGTTATCCAAAGAAATTTAAATTCAAGATCATCAGTTTCAGCTAAAAGTCATTTGCAAATCAGCATCTGAAATGCTTAGCAGTGAGTCAATAATATTTTTTTGTTTGGTCCAAGAACTTGATACTTCTTGTTTTGATACTTYCCATTCAAAATGTTCTTGAGCACTTTCAAAAAATTAAAACAACAACAACAACAACAACACAACCAAACAAAACCCCAAACCACARCTAAAAAACCCCCAAGAATATAATTTCAACTCTAGTTCCAGTTATAGATAAAGACACAAAACATTGGAACTTGTCATAGTGACCAAGTTTTGGGTTGTTTTTTGTCTCAGCTCCGCTAGTGATATCTCTTGGTATAAGACAAATGAGCATAATACAGGGGTTTTACCTCAGGAAAATGAGCTTCATTAATTGACCAAGGAATAGTTAATGAGCCCAGAAAAGTAAATTAGCAATTGGCAGAAAAGTAGGTGATGGAGAATTTAGCAATCGCAGAACATACAATATTTTTTTTAAATTCTCTTTTTTCTCATAACAGTACTGCTGACTCTCAGTTGTGTTTCAGGATGCATTTGCCCATTCTCCCAACAAAAGTCACCCAGAAAAGACTCAGCTGTCAGTCTCTGATTAAAAGCTTTCCAGCAGTGAGTGGGAAGTGGGGCAGATGTTGCAGTAAGTCCATTTTATTCCTGCACAAACCACTTCTCTGCACCAGCTTGCAGAAAGCTGCTGTTTTCACCTACAGCTGAGAAAGGTTCAAACCAAATTTTGTTTCTAGAATGACCTTCAATATGAAATTCTCCATGAAACATTCCTTCTGCTGCATGAAAATTGCTCAATTCAGAAATATCTCCACTAGGTCTATCAGTTTTACAAAATTCAACAGTGAGTATTCAGGGTCATGCTGTAAGTGTCCAAATATATGTTAAAAATGGAAAAATATCTCTGTGACTTGCAATTTCAATTAAAGGGTCCAATCCTGCAGCACAGGCACTTTCTTACCCATGCCAAAGAGATGACTTTAGCATCTTCCATCACATTTTATAATTTCTGATGGCAATGAAAACATAAGGGGATGAACCTTGCTCTGAGATTAATCTTCACTGTGCTGCTTTTGTCACAGCTTCTTGAAAAGCCAGAGCAGCCTGATGGCTCAAACAGTGGTGAAGAACAGCCACACATTTTGTTATCTCCTGACTTTTGGAAGTCTTGGGATGTTTTTCCACTTGGAACCTGACTCCTCAAAGCCTGAGAGGTTYCTTTTCAGCCCTTATGATGGTCCTGACACAATTTACTGTGCTGGGATCCCATTTCAAGTGGCAGGAATTTTCTGTGGATCCAGATCCTGGAAAGCACCCTCATGAGAGTCAGTGGGCCTCTTGAAATAACAATCTTGTTTATGATAATTGAATCTATTTGAATACTTCCATTATATTTGACAAAGGATGAAAAGCAGACAGCCTGTGTTCTCCTGTTATGGACCCTGAAAAATTTTGGGTCTGGAGAAGAAAGGTCAAAGTATTGAAATGCCCTTTTCAACTCCAGGCTTTTTGATGACTACCCACAGCTTTAAGTGGTTGAAGTGAACACATTACAGTCCAAAACTCGTGTGATTCATTCAGCAAAACATCCAAAGTAGGAAAAGGGAAGTTTCTGTTTCCACAGATATTCTCTTGAGGGTACCACAACCAAAAATGTTCTATTGGTCTGATTAAACACATTCTGGGAGAAACGATATTTTGTCTTAGACACATGGAGCTTTCAAGCCTTGATGCAACTTCAAGGTTGTTCAGGTTCCTCCCCCAGACCTTGCTTAAAACACCACCTTGTATCTGACATTGTGCCTGTTATTGTGGAAGAAACATATTCGAAAGCAACTTTAAAACCAGCGGAAAATCTACCAGTATCACATCCACTAAGTTTTTTTTTTTCAGTACAACGTATCATCTCTGTGTCTTTTTTTCATAGCAGTTGCCTCAGTTTCTAACCACTGTCTCACTTTTGCTTTTTCTGCCACAGCAATCAACTCCCAGCCATGTCTGCCCCATGTAGTTTTCCACAAACTAGTCTTAAACAAATTTAGGACAAAACCAAAAATCCTTCCCTGGAKAAATTAAATATTTCCATCTTCTGAGGTGTGTTTCTCAAAAAGACATTCTGAAAACCTCAAATATGTCTTTTTTTACCAAAACCTTTCTTATTTTTTCAACAAGCTCTTTTAAAGTTAGATACAGTACAGTGTCCACCAAATACAGCTACCTCCTCAAGATTCCCCTACTCCTACAGTCAGGATCTGTTCTCCCTGTTWTCTATTGATTGGCTAAGAATTCCCACCAAATTAGTCTGAAAGCAATTCCCTGRAGGGAGTATTTCACTGCATTCTGCACATGTAATTACCACTATTGTATGACTGGGAGGGAAAGAGTTGTTTAATGAATTCAACAGTATTTATCATATTATATTCACAAATTAATATTAAATAAGACAGTACTGCATCAAGAATTTATTATTCTCCTTTTGCTCTAAGCTTTAAGCCTTCTAACACAGAATAGAAATGGGTCTGGAAAGCAAACTAACACATATTCAAGGCAGTGTTAATTGGGCTCCCTGCCTCCCTGTCACAGCCAGACAAAATGCTGTTTACAGCCAGATGCTAAAAATTAATTGTGTCTGTGGCTGAATGGAAACCAGGAAGGAGCTTCAAATGCCAACAGGAGAGCTGAGATGCAGAGGTTATCCCRTGCATACGTCACATGGCAACAGCCTGGGAAATCTTGTGCATTTCCCACAAATAATCTAATTAAAATGAGAAGAGGGAAAGATATTTGTCAAAATATGTGCTGGAATTATGCAAATAAATGAGAGAAAACAAACCTCTGTGCTTGCACTCAGGGAAGAAAAACAAAAATCTGCCTATTTATAGCCAGCTCCCCTGGCCTCAGATGCTCTGTGCAAGGACCACTGCTGGCACAGCTCTCTTCACACTTTGCACCCAGTTTACCCAGTTTAATATCCCTAATTGTSATGGTGTCCCTCCAACTGGAGAGGCAAATCCCAGCCCTGGAAGTGTTCAAGGTCAGGATGAACAGGGTGCTGAGCAACCTGGTCTGAATTTGGGTAGGGAAATACCTGTGGGGAAGGAAGGGACCGAGCASGTAAAGGCACCTCAAACAGCAAAGGAGTGAAATCCCGGTGTAGGACAAGGAATGGGACAAATTTGGATAGAGARTCTTGTCCTTTGTAGAGTAACTGTAAGATGCTCTGCTGTAAATACAATTTCATTGTGGGTGACATTAGCAACTGTACCTAAACAAGGATACCTTAACAAACCAAAGCTCTTTRTTTTGGAAGAAAGATCCTATTACCAAAAATCTTCATTATGGAAAAGGAGACAGCATCTAGCAATCTTAGTTATCATTTGCATGGCATTTAAAGCTCATGAAAAAATAAAGCAGCCCTGCTTGTSTGTTTCTCTCTGTATTTTCTCCCAAATCAGATCTACAATATCTTTTTACCACTGCAGCTAAAAATGTACAATTCAAAACCTCTGCTTAGATTCTCACACAGCTCTTCTGAAGTGTGAGCTGCACTGAAAAGATGGATGAGCACTGAACAAGGTCCCTGTGGAAGTGGTCATAGCCCTGAGCYTGCCTGTGGTGGTGTTTGCAGGGGTCTCAGGACGAGGGAAGAGATGAGAATCCTGACTCCATGAGTCAGAAGGCTGATTTATTATTTTATGATATATATTATATTAAAAGAAAATGATATATTAAAACTATACTAAAAGAATAGAAGAAAGGATTTGATCAGAAGGCTAGCAAGGAATAGAAAGGAATGGAATGAYAATAAAATCTTGTGACTGCTCACAGCCTYGACACAGCTGGCTGTCATTGGTCATCAAGTAAAAACAATTTCACATGCTGGGTAAACAATTCTCCAAATCACATTCCAARGCAGCAAAACATGGAGAAGCTGAAGCTTCTCAGCTTTTCAGGAGGAAAGATCCTGGCAAAAGGATTTTTCAGAAAATATGTCTGMGACACCTGCCAGTGTTCAAAAAGCATTTGGACAACACCCTTAGRTACTTGGTGTAACTTTTATGTTCACCTGTGTGGAGTCAGGAGTGAGTTTTGATGACCTTTCTGAGCCTCTTTCCAYCCACGGTATTCCACAGTGGAAGGTGTCCCTGTCTATGGCAGGAGGGTTGGAACCAGGTGATCTTTAAGGTCACATCCAACACAAACTGTTCTGGGATTCTATTAAACCCTCCAGGGCTGTTAAAATATTTGCTCAGGTGTCTGATCTGCAGGTAGGAAATGCTCATTATCAAGCAAAGAGCTTTCAATGGAGCACTACAGGATGGAGAAGATTTAACCAACCCCTTCACCATCCTGCACTTCATCCAGCAGGACAAATTAGCTGTGATTTAGCAATAAGGTACCCCCCTTCCCCACTTCTCCCCTCYTCCTCCTGCCCCAGGCTGCAGCCACTTGCTCAGCTGAGCAGTCTGTTATAAAACTGTTGACCAGGAAAACAGAAGAAAGTCAGCTGTCCAAGTGATTGCATAAAGGAATGATTAATGACAATATTTGAGCTATTTTTGTGCAAATGGGGTTATTGGGAAGGACAAATTGAAATTAACTTTCTTCACTTACTTACTSCATCTTCAGGAATTGATTATAGCTCTGGAAAGGAGATAAAAGCTGAGAAAACTTATAGATGATCTTAAAAGAGTGGCCACAAGCCCAAGCCACATGCTGTGATTGGAGGACTATGATAGGGCAGAAAATCAAGGTATTCCAAAGGCAAAGCTGGGAAGATTGCCTCTCCTGAGGCAATATTGCAGGGGATATGCTCTGSAGCATATTTCTCTGGGCTGAAAAGGCAACTTGGGAAATGTCACAGCCAGCAGGAGCTTAACTGAGAGCAGCAGAGGCAGCAACAGCAAGGGGTGCCTAAGTGTGGAGCTCAAGCAAGAGCTGCAGCCCTCAAACTGAGCCCAGAAGGGACTGTGAGGGGTGTGTGCACCAGCAGGGCACTGCCATGCTGGGACAGACCTCATTTGTGCCTCAGGTCAAACAGAAACTGAAACCCTTCTGTCCCATAGACCTTAAGAGGTCAAGCACAGAGCACAGGGCTCCCACAACTGCTCCCTCCTCTCCAAACAACCCCTGCACCATCCTTGCAGTGCATGGGTGAGGCCATGGATGTCCCCAGACATCTCAGAACAGGCAGAAGTGCTTTGCCATCTGCCAGCTGTCTCTRGCCTGCAAGGGAAAGGCCTTAAGAGAAATGGGCTGGATGGAGGCAGGAGAGAGGCACRGCACATGGCAAAGGTCCAGGAGGTGCCTCCAAGGTGGGGAGCACTTCCCCACTCCAGCAGCACCACCCAGTGACACCTGAGTGCTGCCAACACCTCCCCACATCACCTGTCCAGATATGGGTCCCACCAGGCACCACTGCAGGACCATCCCCTGGAGAAGAAAATTCCTCAGAGGTCTGACCCCCAAAGTGCAGAGGAGAGGAAAATTCAGATTTACTGTGCAGGGCCTGAAAGGGGAGTGGGGCAGCCCCAACAGGACAGAGACCCAGGGCCCCAGCAGTGGTCATCAATGAGCACTGATATTATCAATGCACAGCAGGACAGAGACTATTTGTGAATGCAGGAATGACTCAGCCAGGGCCACAGCAGAGGCTGTGCAGCTGATATATCCTTTGCATAGCAGATAAAAGCTTGTTAAATAAGTCTACAGACCTAACAACAAAGGCAGAATTCAATGTAGACTCTGACTGCAAGAGCAGAAAGCATCCAGGGGAAATTTTGTCTTTTGATGGATGCAAAAAAAAATAGTACAGCCTTTTTTAAACCACGTTCAGAGAGATTTAAAGGATTTGAAGGAAGAGAGTAGATAGAAGACATATCTAGGATTGACCAACTGAAAAAATCAGTATGCCTGACCTACCCTTCAGCTGCTTGGCCAAGAGACTACAAGGGATTATTTTATCCTGAAAAGGGAATTATCTGTATCAATAGTGATTTTAAAGTCACATTGAAGCAAATCTCAAAAGCATGAAACTGCATCTCCTGTGGACAAAGGAGTAACAGGAAGTGTTAGAGCAGGATAAAAACATTTCTGAGATGGAAAATTGTCCATATTGGCAGATGGGACAAGAAAATAGGAGGTCCTAGAAGAAGCACTCACACTGTAACCATCAAAAATAGCATCAGAACCTGAAATCTTCCATGAAGATCTAATCCCATCTAATCCCTGCCCAAAGGTCTAACCCAATCCAGTCCCATTTTAAGTAGGTGTTTAATCCCAGGCTGCATAATAAAGTTCAAATGTCCAAAAGTCTATCTTTAACTAACACATTCATGTCTGACTGTTCATGCTACTTGGATTCCATCGATCTTTTAAGAAGCCACCCAAGATCAACAAGACTTAGACACCCTCATTTCCTTTGTGGACTGGATCTAGGCATGGTATATGYATTTAAGAGTTTTGCTAACCTAAATCTTTAATCTCCTTGTAATTTGCTACCCACCTCAGGACTGGAGACAATAATACTTTCCTTCCCTCATTTGTCTGTCTYGTTAATTGTAGTTTCTTTAGCTGTAAAGCCTTTAGTTGTGAGGATAGAAAATACCCTGGAGCAAGAATTGTATCTTCTTATCTGTTTTAATAATGCATAACAAAAGATTGGTAATAACCTAATAAAAAAAAGCAAGATCAAACAAACAAAAGTATTCTCTAACAAAATTAAACTGTTCTCAAATGTACAGTCCCTGTTCCTTAAAGCATCAAAACAAAATGGTTTTGAAAATAACATATTCAATCTTTCCAGCAACTATTTCATCTTTTGTTTCAACAGCAAGAGAAGCATATGTATTTTGTGATTGAAAAGGAAAAAAGCTCTAAGATTCTAGCCATAAACTGTTTATCTTCCCAATAAATTAGAATCCTCAAATCTWCTCCTTTTTCTCTGTGAACAGGCAGGAAATGCATCTCACCAGAATGTGCTCCTCCTGTAAGAAGCAACAGCTCTTAAAAACCCATGGGAAGAGCACATGAACTCTGCAGCACACACACCTGTTGGCAATGCTGACTCACGGTGCATTGGAGCCTGTACACAGCATTTAACACACAACATTCAAGGTACCAAAGTGAGCACTGAATAAAACTGAAAATCTAACTAAACGCTGAATTCAGATGTTCTTCTCAWATTTTATACAGAATAATATCCCCTAGAAGAATTTCTGTATCTTAGTACCAACATGGRGAATTCAATCTTCTTGCCTTTCAGCATTACATTTCTTTGGGAGATTAACCYCTGAATTAACTTTGATTCATGTCCAGAAGGTCCTGATTCTCCTTCAGGAGGCCACCAGCTCAGGTAACCCTCTTTGGGACAGATGCTGAGCCATTTTAACAGTTCCAAAGAGGTGTGGGAACAATGTGGGTCCAAGCACTCCTCCTGTGCTTGTCCCTATGTGCCCCTTTTCCCTTGCCTCATGCCCCTTTCTCTGCCTGAAGCTATTTTCCCTCAGGATCTCTGCTTAGAACRTACCTGTCTATGGGATAAAGCTTTTATCCCTGGAATGAGGAGTAGGCCTGATTCCTCCTCTGATATTTTGCTAGTCTGAAAAAGSTCCTGAAATCTACTGCCCTTTTCAGTCCAGGAGCACTGGCAGGGCTAAACCCTGACTCCTTGCACTGGTGGAGACGTGGTCTTAAAGTTTCCTACCTAAGACTAACTTTGACTTAGATTTTATTGTTTCCCAATGAAAATACACCATTTCCTGACACTCAATGTCAAACTGAGTCAGGCATCAGAGTCATCATTGCTCTACTTAATGCCTCCCACCCAGGATGTTAATTACTCAAGCTATGGAAGAACCCAGGCAAAAGAGAAGAAAACTGGGGCAGAGAGACTGAGATGTGCAGAGGCTGTTGTTCTTTTCCCAAAACCCRCAGGTGAGGCATCTATAATTCTTTTCCCCAGTTTCCCACTGCAGCCTGCACAAACAGCCCAAACCCACTGTTCCAGCAATTCAGACACCTCATTTCAATTTCTAGGAGTAACCTGCAACAGCTGGTGTCCCCAGAGGTGGTGCCTGCCAGGATACAAACCTAAAAAAGCCACTTCCACTCCTACCTGCATCACATGAGCTTCAAAGGATCCAAAGAAAAGAATTTTCTCTTTCTGTTAACACATTATTCTCCTTGTAAAAGCACTTCCAGAAGTCTTGCAAAGGAGGGTTATACAAGAGCTAGAAATTATTATTATCATTATTMTTACTAGTACTACTACAATTCCTCCAGACAAGCTTCATAGCAGTTCAAAATACAGCACTGAGCCRTCAAAAAGAGGTTTCGCACCAAGAAATATCTTTAAAACGAGCTTAGTGATGAATCACTAATCATTTTGCTTTTCCACTGCACGACTGCACGTAGCATAAAAATATTAATTAATGCCCAGACCAGAAGAGGGGAGGAACTGCCAGTTCAGCTCAACCTTAGGTCTCCTCAGTTACAGCATCTCATCTCCCACAGGAGAGTTCAGAGAAAGGTATCAGAAATCTCACAGCTACAGAACAGAGGAAYTCAACCTAAAGGAAATTCTTGTTCTAACCTCACGTTCTTTGGAAGCTAAAGCTAAAATGGTAAGTTATTGTTCATCACCCAAGGCAGACAGGCAGCACCTTGTCATTCTGACAGCTAAAGGAGAACAGGATGTTTAATTATTTGCCTAAGGCATTAGGGCTGTGTTTGCATTGAGGAAACTCCCTACAATGTGACCACATCAGTGAAAAATCTATAATGCAGTCATCTGCATTGGCTCGAGGCAGGGCTTAAACTGCTGCAAACCCCACCAGAGTCTATTTTCAGATTAAATACATTGTCTGTACATGCAAACTGCCTTAGGGGTGGCACCAGTGACAGCTCCCAGTACCAACCAGTCCTGCACTTGACCAGCCAGAAACTCAGCAAAACCCAGGTCTGAGAGTGTGACATTTGGATTCAGCTGATGCTCCTGTTGTGATACAGCCAACAGGAAAAGCAAACCCCTGTTATGGGGAGAGCATTCCCTTTCCTACTGCTCCTGCTCCTCCTGCTGTGCAGCATTGCAGCAGTGAGCAACAGGCTGGGCTGTGCACGGGGAAACCCCTCTGCTCTCAYCACAGGTTCATGACTGCCCATGACAAGCAGATGTATCTTTAGCTTTGGCTCAGAGATGTTTGTGAAGCTGTCTAAATAATTCATCTTTAAGAGCTCGTGCCAGCCTTTCCAAGGGCATGCTCCATTGAGAGCTGACAGCCAGAAGTCCCCACAGTGCATCAAGCTCGTATGGAAAACGTGTGTGGAGACCGAGGCAGCTCAGCGTGCTGCACTGCAAACAGCAGGCAGAATGAATAAACCCAAATGCCTGACACAGACCTGTGTCTCATTCTGCTCCTGGTGTCTGCAGTGCTGCTGCTGGGCTGTTATTTGCACAACAAACCCAGCCCTGATCCGCTCCGAGCGCAGGAATCGATACTGCTCCTTGGCAGGCTCTGCAGTTCTGCACAGTAATGAAAGCTAAAAGGGGCTTCCCTGGAAGAGGGAAAGCTATTCTATCACCATTAGGAACCCACTGATTGTATGATAATAATTTCTTCACCAAGTCTATAAATGCATGACAGCACAAGAAGGCACTAAGCTCCATGTAAAGATTTCAAATGGCAGAGAATTTCCACCCTCTTACTGAGCCCCAGAAAATTCCTCAGTCCTTTCCACAGCATGCTACAAAGCCATCACCAGAACATCCCAGAAAGAAAAGCAGTTTCTTGGACAACAATTTTTTTCTATGTGAAAAAAATCAGTGAAGATGTTGAATTAATTGATGAAGACATTGCCTCCAGGCTGACCAAAACCTGGACAAGGTTTACAGGAGAATTAAGTCCCACCAGTAAAATTAGGGGTTTGATTTTCAAACATTTAGCTGCAGCTCCATTTTGTTTTGTGAAGGTTTTGCCTGCCTCATCCCAGGCAGTCCATTTTCATGCACACATTGCATGCATGGCTACATGGCAGGGAAACCCCCATCTGCTCCCCTTGGATTTGCACTCAGCCGTGACAAATGACTTTAGCTTCAACTTTCTGCTAGRAGATGCATATAGAAAATGAGGTCAAAAAGGCTCATTTTAAATAATTCATAGTGAAAAATTCTCCCTGTCTTTTCTAAGCTTGTGCAGCCAAGAGGAACCACCAGCTCTCTGGAGCCAGAAGAGCTGATCCATGTGTTTGCTGCCTGTGGCTCTGCTCTGTCGGAGGGACGGCACCACAGCAGGGGTGTGGGAGTGAGGAGATCTGGATTACTCTGTTCCAGGCACCAACTGTCTCCATGTGTCAGCCTGGGAGAGTGAGAAGCATCCATTTGGAGATCAGAAGGGACAGGGTTGCTGCTGGAAAATCCCCACTGTGAAATCCCCAATCCACATGACATGAGAGGCCAGGCTGATTGATCATAATGGGGAAGTGCAGGCAAATCTGGGGGGACCCTTAGGATTTTCTGCCTCGATTTTGTGGTGTAACACAGAAATTGACACACAAATTTTCTGCAATCTAGTCAGTTATTTTTGCTTAAGTGAAAGAGATATTTGCAGTGAAAAAGCAAAAAACCTCCACTTTTAGTGCAACATGGTAAAAGACAGAGGAAATCCTCATAAAAGGATGTGCTGGGCTGGGAAATACTGAGGCCATAAAATCAAGYGTCTGTAATCTACAGCTAAGATGCAGTTCATGCTGTCATGTATTTATCTGGTTTCTTGGCTGTTTCTCTAGGCTCACTCTGCTTCCAGCTGTGCTTCTCTTTCCAGAGGGACTGACTGACTCTCATTTTTCCTCAGGCTCCACACACTGTCTTACAAGCATCTTACGTGACACAACAACCTAATTTCAGTTTATTTGTCCAAGCAAATGGTWTGTCTGCAACTGGGCAATTGTTTTGGTATCAGCTAGCAAGTTATTGGTGTCCAYTGGGAATATACAAAGGCTTGTTCCAAAGTGCCAGCAGCTGCCAGGGTCTCATTACCTTCAGAAACTCTCCACATCTTTTTAAGTCTCTTATAATTAAGCTGTTGACTGTCACTACTAATCAGCTTTTAATGAATTTTAGTACATTTATGTRCTTTCATTTCTGCCTATATCAGCTTATTTTAAGTACCTGGACAGGTAAGTCCTACATAATAAAAAATGGTGGATTTCTATTAAACAGATAGATTTCATTATTTTGGGCACCAYCACTTGATCACTTTTTGCTTAGGGCAACATTTTGGAGACACAGACCTAGAACACATTGATTGCAATGTTGTGCTTAATTTTAAACCTACACAGAAGTTTGAAGAGGTCTGCTCATGCATCTTGAGAGAAATCTTCTGGAAAGGGACATTATGTGGAGAGCAGCTGTTTAAAAGGGCAGGTAGTGGTAGGACAAGGGGGAATAGCCTCAAACTGAAAGAAAGTCAATTTATATTACAGATATTAGGAAGGAATTCTTTACTGTGAGGGTAGTAAGRCACAGGTTGCCYAGAGCAGCTGTGGCTGCCCCATCCCTGGAAGTGCACCAAGTTGGATGGGGCTTGGRACAACCTGGTCTAGTGGAAGGTGTTCCTGCCCATGGCAAAGAGGCTGGAACCAGGTGATTTTTAAGGTCCTTTCCAGCCTAAACCATTCTCTGATTCCATKATTTGATGCTCCTAAAGTGTTAAACTGAAAGAAGGCAATGCACATGTTGAGGGTTTTACAGAGCTGGCATTTGGACAGTAATAGCAACAARCACACAGACTTCTCCAGGGGGATACAGGGGGCTGTAGCCTTCTTTTTAATGAATTCCAAATAAACATCTCCTGTACAAGGTTGTTTTGCAAATGACTTACAAGATAAGAAAAGGAGAAGCAGAAAAGTTATTCCAATCATAAATATTAGAAGAAAAAAATGTGGAATATCAATTTTGCCCAGCATTCCAAACCACTCCCCTTACATGGTGTTGATTGAGATCAGTGCAATCCACAACAGGAGCTCAACAGGCAAAGGCATCACCAGTCCTGCACTGAACATCATCAGCTGGGGTGGGAATGGACATTAGGAACAACCTCATAACTGCTTACACTTTGGGAATGGGAGCCTGGTCCTGCAGGRCAGAGAGCCTTCCCAGGGCCATTCATTTTGGTAGCAGCTGAAGAAATTGAACACCCTCTTGGAGGAACGAGACTGTGCATGAGATTGGCCTTTTGCATGAAATTGAGAGTGAAGGAAAGAGGGAGGTAAAATAACATTATGATGATGGCCACCCAAAGCTTTATTTACTCTCCTGAAAGTAGGTAAATACCAGTCTGCAGTCAGCTAAATGCATTGCCTGCTCAAGCAGTTTTATAAGCATGGAATTTACTCAGCTGTACCCATAACCTAATAGGCCAATTATCTACAAGAACATGCTGTCTATGCCAGGATTAAGAGCTAAACATAGGTTTTCTTAAAAATGCATCAAGAAATTAAAAAGCCACATGGTCATTATTGCTAATAGCATGAAGGCAATGCCTGGAGACTTGAGGTAGGAACAGAAATAAGTATGCCAGGAGCTGTATAAAGAGGATAGTACAGTATACAGCAGAAAAAGCTGAGAATATCAAAAGAGTCATAAAAATATGGGGAAGGAACAGCAGGTAGCAGGAGGGCTGCAAGGAGAGATGCAAGTGTCATCCAAGGGTCATGAATTGTGTGTGTCTGGTTTCTATGTGAGATGGGTTAAACAGAGGGTGTGGAAGCTACTGGGAAGGCAAAGGAGTGGCTCAATGATAGAGAGGCAATGCTGAGTTATAAAAGACTAGCAAAAAGGAAATCAGATTACTGACAGATAGGAAAATTGAAGCAAACTGTTAGTGGAACAGTCAGGAGCTGAGATAAGGACAGTCCATGTTCCAGYACAGAAAGCCTTGTGGAACACACACAGCCATGCAGAGATCAGAAGACCACACTGGAAATTTCTCACCAGCCCACAGACCAGGTGTTCTGGGAGCCTGGGGAGGGTCTGCACAGATTCACTTCTGTTCAGATCCCCCAGGCTCTCTCACACTCCCAGGTGCTTTATTCCTGTTGCCTTCTTTGAGCTCTCCAAGTGTCTGAGCCTGGTAACACTCCTGCTTACTTAGCAGTTGCTTCTCCTCCCTCAGCTGTCACATTCCTTTTGTGCCTTCCCAAGGGTGCTTTCCTCAGCTTTCCTTATGTCCTTTCTGTTTTCTTCAGGGAGTCTTAAATCTCCCTGGCACAGCTTCTCTCCTCATCAGGGAGAGGTGGGAAGATCATCACAAGTTCCATGTTGCCTTCTGCTCCTGGCAGCACTGCAGGATAAGCTGTGTGTGTGTCTGTTTGTGCCTGCAATGAAAATCACCTCTCATCACCAGCATCTCAAACCCCAAAGGGACACTGGGGAAGAAAAATTATCAACCTGTCTTAAATAACTTGTGTAAGTGCTGGACCCTGAGGAGGTCACTTCRCTTCTTCAGCTTTGCCAGTGCTGCTCTGCAGCAGCAACCTCAGCCTAGATTTGCTGCCTGTCCACACATTGCACAAACTGCTGGGTGATCCCTGGTGCTCCTGGAGGATGAAATGTAAGCTCATCCTCCACAAATGATCCACAGGAGCAGAGTTTCCTGGCTGAGGCACAAGCCTGGTGCTCAGCTCCTGTTCCAKCAGAATCATCTTTACAGCATCATCCCTGGACCGATTTTTGGCAGAGACAAAGACTCCCTAAATTGCTCAGAGATTTCTCTGCCATAGGGCTGCTAGGATTTGTGCACAGGCTAAAATGAGGGCTGGCTGAGGCTGCCTACAGGAACAGCACCACGAGGTGCAGACAATGAGAGCTTGGGTACAGCACATTGACTGAGCCACTGCATCTCTGCTCTGCCACCAGCTCAATGAGCCTGGATTTTCTACTGAGCTTTCCCCCTTTGTCTTAACTGGGACCGAGATGGGGAGTTTTGGGCACAAGAGTGTACGTAGCTATGTGCAACACCAGCTTCAGTCTAAGGATTTTTTTCCCACCATGTTATAGGATTCTGTCCAGAACCTTCTACATCAGGGATCAGCTTCCCAGACAACTCCTGGCCCACATCATCCTTCAGCTCCCATTTGGGGACAAATATCCATCTCARATGACCTTCAGGGAGCACAAACAAGGATGGCTAATTGTCATTTTAAGGGAGTCTTAAGATATAAAACACTGGGCAAATCACTGGGCATTATTCATGATGATTATCATGTGTTGTATGAATGCAGTTGTTTAAGTTATTCATTTGCATATGCATTAATCCACATTATGTATGGAGAAGTGGTACTTGCAGAGATAAATTGAGCATGCAATACAATAGCTAAATTGTTTAAATAACATGAATGTTTGTCATTTAGTTCCCTGTGTGAAAGACTGGGCTGTTAATAATTAGTTTCCTACCTCCAAAAGAGCACATGTTAATTAATTAATAGTTGCAAAGTACTTTGAAGTTGCAGAGCACCACAAGAAAGCTGTCCATTATTATGTATAGTAAATGTAATATTAAATTAAATAATTTGCTTATTTGAAATTAATTCTCTCCCCAAATCCCCTAGAATCCCTTATCCATAATATTMATTAGCATCAACAAATAAATAAGTGTGTTTTAACATCCATTTGGAGCTTCAGGAGCAGAATTGCTTTTCCACTCCTGGTGTGCCAAGGATAAGACAGAGTGGCATGAACAAATGCACACACAAATACAGTTGTGTGAGCTGTGTACCACAGATAGGGCAAAGCTGTGTTGTACAAGAGCAGGGACTCCAGGGTCAAATTGTGCCAATGTGGAAGAAGAGACCTGGGTGTGACTGCAAGTCCTGGGGTAAATTTCTGTGTGACCCTGGACATGTCTCCTGACCAACAGGTTGGGATTCACCAGACAAGTCCCTAAGCCACAGCCCCAAACACAGAGGGGCTGCAGAGCACAGCAGCTGGGGTGCCTGGGCTTCAGCAGAGCTGATGCTTCAGCAGCATCACCCAGCCCAGCATCCCCTGCACCTGAGTCTCTCCTGACACTGAACTTCTCCTGAAGCTGCCAAGAAACCAAGACTGGAGCTCCATCTGTCCTGTTTTCCCCAAAGTCTCAAGATGCTTCAGAAAACAGGTCTGAAGCTTAATCTTATGTCATGTGCCAGCTKTTATCTTTGGACTTCAGGTCCCAAATGCTTGTGGTGTTTAATCCTTCAGTGGTTTGCTGCTGCCTCTTGAGGAAGTGTGTCATATTCCAATGAATGAATATTCCCCTAGCATGTGAGAAATTACACCAAATGTGAACAGTCACACAGGCTACCAAGAGGGAAGTAGCTCAGCAGGCCCTCCAGTGCCTGCAGTAACTCCAATGTCCTGCTGAAGGAACTCCCAGCAAAGGAAACAAGAACCAGCACAATGCTGCTGTGATACCTGAAAGAGGCATTTGATGTTCAGGAGGCTGAAAAAAAAGACTTTCAGTTTACAAGTTTATGGGCTTCATCTTCTCAGGATTTCCCAGGCACTGAAAAGAGCTAAAGAGCCATGTGCTGCCATGAGAAATAGGCACATCAAATCTTGTGAAACCTGGGGCAAAGTCTTTCAGCTGCTGAGCCTCACCTGGGGGCATGGGGGAATGTTGGTAACCCGCTGACTCGAAGTAGCCACAGCTCTCACTTCAGTGCTCTGATATTTCCCAGGTGGAGCACAGTAACAGGGTAGGACTAAACTCTCCTAAATGTGCCATCAACTTCCTGAGGAAAACAAACACAACACTTTGGATCATAATTTCACAGATGCAGGAGAACTGGATACTACCTGTTTTCAGTTTCTCCATCTCACTGGAGAATTAAGAAACCTGATCTATGGGCTTYATATTCATCACAGGTGACCTCACTTGAGATCCCTGTTTTGAACAAGTGCAAGCAACAATTAAACTTTCCCAAACATTCTAAAAATAACAGGTAATTTCTTGGAAGAGCATATTTTCCACCTAGCATAGTTTACCTTAATGCTAGACCTCATTTTGATGGACAAAGAAAAATCAATTATGACATAAAAATGAGTGGTTGCTTAGGTACTGAAGATTATGGGGACAATCTGTTTACATTTATTGAGTGCAAACAGAAAACACCAGTGACCTGCAGTGTAAGAATTTTTGAAAGGGCTGATTTTGGACAAACTAGTCAGATTGTCAACATTACTGACAGAAACAGAAATTTAGAGGAAGAAATCCTAAAAGAAGATTGTAGTKGGAACTATTCTCAAATTTCCTGGTGAAGACTCCAAAAGCCAGAAATCCCCAGTCATGTCAGTGCTCTACAGAGAAAAAGAAATTCATCTTCTTATATGGAAATAGCAGTAAGGTATTAATTTTTATATATTTATAGAGTCAGGAAGAAAATGGAAAGGAAATGACAATTATAATTTACAAAACATTTGACTAATAATAAGGAAATGAAGGGAACAATTAAATGACCAATACAGATAGAAATAATTACAGCAATTTTTTTCAACATGAGCTATTGCTACATGTACACAGAAAAACTGTTCTTAGGAAAGTAGAAAAGAGTAAAAATTTTCAGAGGATAGATATTTTTGTCTGTATATCAAACTGAGCAGGAATTTTATACCGAGGGTGGAACAGAAAGGTTGCCATCTGCGATGAAAAGGGGATGTGAGGTAGCATTTGCTAAAATTAAACATTTTTTAAAAACAACAGACACATATCTTGCACCAAAAGCCCTTAAGGGATGAGGAACTCCTGCTAAAGTTAATTTCAACAAAACTTGGGAAACAAAATTTCAAATGACTGCAGGATGATCAGCATCATTTGAATGCTCAAAAGTATAGAAGGGATGAACTAGAGACTTACAAACTAATCAAGGTAATTCTGATCCTGGGTAAATAATATAAAACTGAATTCTAGACTATATTAACAAAAATTTGAGGGAAAATGTAATTAAAACCTCCAGCATTATCTCACTTGAAAAAGTGAGKTTTTAAAACCATCTTTTTGGATTAAAGAACAATTGATCAATTAAATATTCTGTTTGTGTTTAAAAACCTGTGAATTAGTACCCTGCAGCATTTTGATGTTAAAATCTTTCATTAATATACCATGGATGGATTACCACAGGCTTACTGACAGGACTCAGCAGACAGATGTCAATGAGAAATATCTTTTAGAAGGTATTGCCAAAAATTGCTCCTTGGTTTAACTCTTTGGTCACTGACAGATTGCTTTTACCAGGGAAGCCTGAAGTGATGCACAGGGCAGCAGGTAGAAAGCAAGGAGAAAAAGTCACTACTACAAAATACATCATCTACCACAGCTAAAAAGTCAACCATTAACCCCARAAAGGTGATTCAGATGGAAATTTTYCATGGATTATGGTYATGACATGAATTCCAGCTGTGGTAATAAAAAGGGGATGATCAAACAAAAGTGAGTAGAGARACAAATGTGAGAAGAAATGGGTTCCAAATAGACATGGAGGAAAATTGTCCAGCAGAAAGGGTAATGAAATAGAGGTAGATGGTCTAAAGCATTATTCACTCAACAWGATTTCTGACTTTTAGAAAGAGATTGGACAAATACCTTCCACAAATGACTGAGATATGTTGGTGTGCTTTGGTTTCTAGTTTASCAGTGGACAAGACGACCAGCTAAGGTCCCACCCAATCTTACATTTTGAGGTTATACTGAATTTGGTGTTATCTATCTATATATCTACTCCTRGTGTTCAGAAGAACATGAAAAGAATGAGAGGAGTTCAAGAAAGTGCTTTTAAAATGTAAAACCTCAGAGGTTTCAAAAAGCCTTCTTCCCAAAGCCCTGCCTCCTCCCTTACAAAGTAGAAAAATTACCCTCCAAGCTAGTTTAATAAAACTAGACTCCAGAGGAGAGAAAAGGCTACTTTTGATATGTTTTTCCCAGCCCTGTGTCACTACAGTGGCTTTTTAATGTTCCCAAACTCCACATGACATCCAGTGAAGCTCATTAATAACACAGGATAATCATCCACTGGATTCTWATGAAATTTTAGAAGCTATTAAAAAAAAATATATATCCTGGATGCCTATTAGTTACTTGGGGCTTTTTCCTCCTCCTTCTCCATTAAATCATTGGTCCTAAACTTYACACAAAGGGGCCAGTCAATCACAACCATTTTTATCTGCTGTCTTTGTCACCATTTATCTGCACAGCTTTAAAAACAAAAGCTGCTGGAGACAGTGTCAGATGCTTCCCCTTTGTGCACTGCTCCCATCACCTGTCTCACTGCTCTTGTTAAAGCTTTGATGGGAGACTKCAGCATTCCTGCAAAATGATTTATGCATTTTCCCCACCTCTGCAACTACCTTGTGACAAGAACCAGAAATCACAGAGTAGATTTCTGCAATTAATGCATTTCCACCACCTGAAACCAACACTGTAAAACCAGTGCCCAGCCTTGCCACAAACATCCAGTGGCATTGCCTCTGCTSACACAGCAGCTCACTGCAACCTGGATTGCTCTGACCATGGATCAAGAGTGAAGCTCAGGCACACCTCAGCCCATGTCTGCAGTTAATTTAGCAGTTTATGGTAAAGGAAGACTATAAATGTGACATCTGTGCAAAGAYAATCTGTTTGACTGATCCCTTCCTAATGCTGGGGCTTAGCTTCACTGAACAATCCCATGCATTGAACCATTCATATGTGAAGTTAAATCAAAATTAAAAAGCTAATTTGTCCCATTRAGGTTATCATTTAGAGGAAATACTAATCTGTTAGGAAGAATACAGAAAAGTGGAAATCAAGGATAGACCTACCTAAGGAGGAGATGTTAAAGGAAACTGATTAAGCAAAGAGSAAAACTTCACCAGAATTATACCTGGAGCATCTTCAAACAGTCTTGAGAAATTCATAAGGAAAATTATGGGAATTCAGAAGGAGCTTAAATGGAACTGCTAATCAGAGAGGCAAAGCCAYTGACACTGCCTCAGGGGATCAGTATTGCAGCCTGTTTTTGTAAAGCAGCTGAGCCAAGGCTGTGGGCTTTGCTGCTGATGCAGGGGAGGTGTCAGTGAGGCATTGGCCACCAAGGGACTCTCTAGTGCCACTGGCTCTGCTTCCCAGTACTCAGAGAACAGAGCTAGACAGATCTCAGGAGCTTCCAGCAGCTGGGCTCCAACACATGCCAGAGCCTCCTCCATAATAACAAAGATTAGCCTTGACATTTCCAATATTCTAAAATAAAAAGGAAGAAAAAAAGCAATATGTATATTTGTAGTTGCTCTTCTTGTCTGTATCRTTTTTCTTGTAATAAATCATAAGGGTACAAAAAGAACCCAAGTTTAAATTTAAATATTTTCAAGAAACCTTTATAAGAAGTACATCCAATATCAAGGTCCGTCATGTTTATAAATATTACAAAATATTAGAAAACAAGGTCGCAAAAAATGGTTAAGAAATTCCCAAAAAGGATCCCAAGGTTGCTTTTAGGGTATTTTTCCTCCTAGCTACACAAACATTATGTTTCTAAGCCATTAAGATAGAAGATGACTATTCCCTTTAATTATGCTGGGAAAGTGAGGAATGGGGGAAGCAGAAGAGCTGTTTGAACTGAAAACCAGCATTGGCAAAAGACAGAAAAGAATATACACAGGCTGTGCATAAATATAGATATGGATTTGAAGGGTTTTGAGCCACTAAAATAGCAAAAGCCTTGAACAGGCTTCAAATAGCAGCCGTGGGAGCAGAGCAGCGGGATCCGCGCACCCGGCAGGGATGTGCAGATGTGCCCAGGCTCTCTGAGCATTGCTCACTCTTGGGAACTGCCTGGCTACAGAAACATGGGCCTCATTTTGGGGTAAATTGCTGAGTATTCCAGCCTTTTTGCTTCCTTCTCAGCCTCCTTCGTGGTCCCCATGGAGCTCCATTCTCAGCTGCTCCTGACACCTGAGCTCATCATCCCAAACCAGTGCCAGTCCAGTAGTGCACTGCACTCCTGGCCTGAGCCCAGTATGGACAGACTCTCATTAGCCTTCACAAAGACTTTATCCACTTAAGGAAAAGACCACGTTATGTTCCTGCCTGAGATAGAAGAGAACAGACCTCAGTCCCTGCAAAGATTTCCTTCTTGTCCTGAATTCATCTGTAGGTGCTTGCTTCTTTTCAGAGAAACAAATTAAAATCTCCTTCCTCCAAATCCTTCTGTCACTAGCTTGCCAAGGGAGTCTGAGAGCTATAAAGTGTCTCCTGATGCCCAGGCAGAGATGCCTGAGCATATGAGGGAAGGATCAATTTTACCTCATGGCTGTGCAATAAGCAGCCCACTGCAGTCCCCACTGAGCAGGAGCACTTGTAATACACACAAGTAAATGGGATATTGTCTCACACAATACCTACTGAACAGACTTGTCACTTTTCCCACTTTACTGCATCAGCTATTTCTTCTTTTGCCCTCTTAATCTCACCCACACCATTRTATTTTTTTAGACTATCAATCTGTTATGTTTCAAAAAACTGCATTTCTGCTCTTCTGGAAAGATACAATAGCAGCAGACTTTCACTGGCAAAACCAGAACCCAGCCCTCAGGAGAAATGAGAAGTTTATGATTTCTATATTATCAAAGTTTTCTTTTAAAAAAGCAAATTTGAGAGAGCTGGAAGTATTCAGTTCCCAGTATTTTGGAAAGCTTATACATTCACTTACATCTCTCTGACTGCCTGGTAAYGTAAACCTTCCAAAGGCAAAAGGAATAAATAAAGAAGATTAACATATATGTAAAAAGCTGCTTTAATTGTCACAAAAGGCCCCTTGTGGTTAAGACTGCAAGAAACTCTGCAAGTATCTTGGGATTTGAACTCAAACTGGGAGTCACCACCACTCAGAGACCTTTTTTAAGAGATAGCCAGGTCACCTGTAATTCAAAATTCAATAAACAAATTTATCTAAGTTGCTTTTATAGTGTTTTTGCCTAATAATGAAATAGAGACAATATAGTTTTAAAGTGTTTTTTGTTGGTTGGGTTGGGGTTTTTTTCCTAAGTAGGAGCAGATACAAAAGAAAGATTTCTTTGTAAATGGCTTTGCAATTCTTAACTCCTAAAACAGTGYTAGCAACAACATCTATGAAAGTTATTTTTGTAGAAGGATCCCTGTGCTTTCTCCAAACACTAAGATACAGGCAATGCCAGAAAAAAAAATGTTAAAGATTGTGCTTTTCTACTTTAACAAAGGCTGTTTTATAACCTGAAGGAAAATGAATATTTGACTGATTTTTACATAACCTGCTTATTTTCAATACCTACCTTTTCAGCTTCCCTGGCTATAAATAGTCCTCACTCACATGACACAGCAAACCCACAGATTCCTCACATTTCTACCTACTGTAGATACCCCAARAAGTCTGCAGGAGGGGTCTATAAATCTTCCCTGGCCAAATTTCATGAAGAACACRGACACAAACAAGGAGGACCCACAGCGGAACCGCGCGCTCCAAAGGGACAGGGCAGAATACACCAGGCCTCCTCTCTGCTGCTTATCACCTGCTGTGAAGAGATGCTTCACAAAACCATAGTTAACATTTAAACCAGCAGTTAAAGACCTCCTTAAAAAAGATGCCCAAACCTGTTTTTCATAAAAACATTTTTATTGCTTTAAAGGTTTTATTAAAATGCCAACAGACCAATTACACTTGATTGTTTCCAGYATCTACCTGCCTTGGTTACCACTCAGCTCACAACAGTGAAAGATGTTTGCTCCATTACAGGCTCTCCTCTCCTTCTCTGGAACTGCATTTTTTATTCACTACTGTTCCCCAGGTAGTCCAGGAAATTTGGAATATCAATCTCTTTTGCTAACAATATAGTACCTTACAATGAAGGAGCTCATATATCCAAGGATTTGTGCTGTCTAAAACGACAAGGAAAGCTCCCTCCCAAACAAAACCCCTCATGTCCAAAAACTGATTGTATCCAGGAAAAAAATCAATTTATAGAAAATGCTCTGTTTGAAGAAGCACTGACAACTTAAAAGCAGAAAATAAAAATTCTGGGTAGAATATTCTTTGCACTGGAGACTGGGATTACCTAAAGTGAAAAGAGGCAGCAAACCCTAACCACGGCTGTAACCACCCAATCAGTTCTTCCTGCCATGGCAACAATGCCATTAAATTCACTGTCCTGTCACACAGCAGAGGCCCACAAGGAATCTCCTCCCTGGTTTATTGGGGGTGCAGGCACAGAGCCTCGGGGACAGACTCCAAGGATGTGGCACCTCTGAGGGGGACCAGGTCCCTGCTTTGGCTCAGCCACCGCATCTCCCTCCCCTGCACAGCCAGAGAGGTGCCTGGGAGGTGACTGTAATGCAGAAATAGGAACAGCTACAACGTGGAAACATTTCTCCCTTTGAGCTGTGAGGGGCTGAGCCTGTGCCTTGCAGGTCTGGGTTTACAGGAGTGCCCCTGTTGCTATCAGTGCCAGTGCCTGTACAWGTGCGTTACACACCAGGAGATAAGGCTGATAGTTACTGTCCTTTGAAAGACATCAGCATTGCGCTATAATCCTGCAAAGTCCTACCAACAGCATGTTCAGAGTAACAGAAAATAATGGCTGCTTAAATTACATTGTCYTAAAACACCAAAATGGAGAAAAAAGCAGAGACTATTCTTGTTTATAATTCATGTATTATCTGGCTACATTGTTCAACATCAATAGAGTCATTTGTGAAATCAATGGTGACATTTAAAATGGTCACACTTCCAAGTTAATGTTGTATGTAGACACTGAGCAGCTTCTTCTGGTTCCTCTACAGTTCTCCAACTCAGAATTGTAGCATAAAAGCTGTCTGCACCTTGGAAATCTTTTGGGGTTTTTTGAAGGAAGCTGTTTGGGTTTTTAATAGCTGACTGCTATGAGAAACGACGGAAATCCAAAAAACATTTTGTCCATCTCATTTTTAATGTTTTCCAATTGTTGTCTCCCGAATAAGCTCATTCCTCCACAACCAGCAATTTTCTATCCAGAGATTTAAATAAATCAGTGAGCAGTGATGTTCCATAGCAGCATTTCTAAAATTAGTTGCACACTTATAATTCTGATTTCCCACCTCTGCTCTTCCCTGGAGTATTCAGGCTGCAGAGCCAAAGGACACAAAACTGAACGATAAAGACAGGCATGATGTCTTACAGCTTTGCCAGAAACATATTTTTGGCATTTATGTACTACAGGCCTCTCTTCAGCCCATTTATCTTTTAGCTCACTTCATCKTCACCAGAATATTCAGCCAAGTTTCAGCTCAGCTTATGCTACATTGAAGTCACACTGTTTCTCTGAGAGCCTCCAGCACAGTATTCAGAGCTGCTCACTCATTTTTCTTTGCTGTTGTCAAGGATAACCTCCAATGTATTTACAGATGAGAAAAGGATCCTTCTGGAAAATCCTTCTGCAGCTGAATTGAGAGAGCTAATAGGGCTCATAGTTTGATATTTTTTTTTCCGAAGACACCACAAACACCTTCCAGCAGAAAGTGCCCATTTGTTGGCTATTGAAGGAAGCCCTTTGCACCCTGCAAGTTYCATCCAGGATCTACCTCCTGGTATTTCCAGCTAAGGCTGAGGAGCTCACGTGGAGCAGAGGAGCACCCACAATGTTTTTTAAATCACAGCACATTGTCCTTAGGAAAGCTTTACCACTGAGGGCTGGGCTTCAGCCCTGGTGCCAGAGCACAGCCCAAGCTTGGCTTAGCCCTGAGTCATGGTTCCTGCTGTGCCTTCCCCTCCTCCTGCTGGGAACAGCAGCTCCTCACAYATCTGTGCCAGCCCTTATTGATCCTGTGTCAGATCTTTATTGCACTCACCCCAAATCTATTAGTTGCTCTGGCATAAGCTGGAAGAGGCAAAGATGCATGAAGCTGCCTTGCTGACTTTTCTAATAGCTTTTCTCCAAATAAGCTGTTCCTGTAGTATATACAACACTAGTAACAGYTTATGCTGTGAGTTTATTGAGAAGGTAATACTTCTTGTTTCACCCCTCTTCTTCTGGGTCCACCTGTAAATACCCCCATTACACTAAAACTGTAAGGTCTGAGCAAAGACCAGTTTTTTATCTGCCTTTGCAGTGAGATCACAGACCAAAATTAGGTTCTTGCTGCTGCTGCTACACAAATATTTTAAGTCCTACTTCCTATGAACAGATCTTCCATTTTCCTTGCTTGCTCTGCCTTCCCTAATAACAGAAAAAATAGCAAAGTTCAGCCATTGACCCTCCAAGCTGCAGTTATCACTGTCACCTCACATTAACAAGTTCTGAGCATCCAATGTCAAAATCTCGTTTCCCTTTCCAGCCCTCCTCTCCTCACAGCTGCTTTCCTCCCCAGTTAAACCAGACACCGTGCAGCAAAACCCACTTGCTGAGACAAGGCAGACTGGGAGAGCTGGGTGGGCAGAATTTCATTGAATGTGCCAATTCTGCCCCCATTCCCTGCTTGCAGCAGCACCACATACGGGATCCAGAGACACGAAAACAGGCTTTGCTTTCCAGAGTTGCCAGAAACAAAGTCAACCTCAGCCTATCTGCATAAATCAACAATAAAAACAACATGCATGAGCACTTGCCAGCTGAAGGATCACAACCCACCTTGAGGTTTGTGCATCAGATTTTAGCCTATATGTCTCCAAAATGCAGCAGCAACTGCCATGAAAGGTTGTAGCTCAACATCTCAGGGTGGCCCAGAAAAGGGAGAAAACGTCAGTATTATATGATTCTCTGTTTTTGATTGCCTCCCTAAATCCTCAGCATTTCCATCAGAGATGGGTCACTGCAGGAAGGGCAGAGATGAGACAGTTCACAGGTGGGGGCAGAGGATGAACATCAGCTGCATTTTTAAACCCTCCAGTCTCCCAGTGCCAATAGGCCAAGGAAAATGAGATGGAACCACAGATTTCAGGTTAAGTGAATCAAATAAATCTACCCAATCTACCAGGAGCTTGCATATGAATCTGAGTGAGATGTCGCTGAAAAACATGGTTTGAGAATAAAATGGATGGGACCTCCAGAAACRCAAACCCAACCACCCCCAGCAAAGAGGAGGATTAATCAAAAATATCCCACCCCATCACAAGCTGTGTGTGAGCATCTAGCTGCATTTGAAGGCAGCTGGGAGACTGACCATGTGTGACACACCAGCCATAGAACAACACATGTTCTTGAATAAATGTGATCAAATATTCACTCCTGTTTCTTCAGTACTATGAGCAGAACAGTCCCCAGGTCCCCAAGCTCCTTCATCCACGGTGACCTGAATTGATAAAAAAGAAGCTGAATTAGCCCTGAAATATGACAGCCTTTAGTTGGTTTGTCTTCTCTCCCTGAGAGTGAAAATAGCAGGATTATCAGCAGTTTGTGTGTCCACCACTTGTACTCTCACTGAGCCCCACCTCAGGAACAGTGACAAAGCAGAGGKGCCTTCAGAAAGTCATTTAATCTGTGGCATAAGAGAAGACACTGCCAGTGAGGATGCCAGCCTTGCAGATGTATGTTGAACACCATTTAAAGGCCAGTTAGAGGGAACAGTCTCTCAAGTCATCCCTGACCTTAACTCCCAATGTCTTCCCAAAACAACCATGAAGGGCTTAATCCCCAGTTATCAAAGAACATKTATTAATATTGAACCACTGCTGGTTCTGGAGTGACACCACTCTCTTTTCCACCAGAGATACCATCTTCTCCTGTTCACTAGCCCACTTTTTCATGCTGTCCTTTTCACTCTTTGTCCCTTGAGCAAGGAAGGAGCAGCCTGTGGGAGCCAGAAAATCCAGCACTATGCTCCTTCCAATCTTCCCTTSCAGGACGTTTTTCTCTGTGCCATGCATGAAAACCACTAATATTTACTAAGTATTACAGTAAGCACAACTGCTTTCTTGTTAAATTATACTTGCCCCAGCTGGTAATCACAGTTATTTTCTGTGTCTTGTTATCTACAAATTTGGCCCCAGCTTGGGACAAGGATCCTCTTTGCTCAGTCTGGGCAGCACAGAGCCCAAGGGATGGCTGGGCAGGGTGAGCAGCATCTCTGAGGAGGGCAGGTGTGYTCACACCTTATCAGGAGAATGCTGGAGATTTTATGGAAGCACTGTGGTGGGACCTASAAGTGCTGGAAGAAGCCTGGGATACTCTGGGAGTACAAGGATGCACAGCCCAAAGGGTTTTCATCTCTGCTTSTCCCTGAAGGTGCTTCTATARTATATATAAATACACTACAAATAATTTCTGAGGTAGTAAAAAAAGCACTTACTACATCCAAACAGGGATAGGGGCTGCAGTGGCTGTGTGGTACAACACTATTACAAACACACTTTCATAGGTATGTCAGACATAACCTGTGCCATCACATTCACCTCCTCTTCATTCTGACTTATCACATGACTGCACACTGCTAATAATATCCTTATTGCCACTAAAAGTTATTTGGGAGCTTAAAAAGGGTGCCATGACATGAAGATTAATCTCAGACTAAAACCCTAATTTTATGGTAGATTTGCTGACTCATAGAGAGGCCAGTGACTTTCCTCTGCCTCATCTTAAAATTAAAAAAAAATATATAAAAAAACCCAACAAACAACGACCAATCTGCAGTGAACATGATGTAAATCTAATAAAARCAATAACAGAGAATTACAAAAGATCTTGCACCTTGATAGCCCTGTTGCAGGGTAGGGCATTTTATGAAATACAGAAGTAAAGAAACTGAAACTTATTGAAGAGAAGTGTTGTCAGGCCATGAGCACAGAGAACAGCTGAAATCATCACCTCATTATGTGCTTCTCCCAGTCCTGTGAAATCTCAGGTTTGAGAATGAAATTTAGTTTTGAGAATGAAATAGAGGAGCCACCATCCTGAAAATGCTCAAAAATACATAGATGTAGCACCTCATGATATGGTTTAGGGGGCATGGTGGTATTCAGTCAGTGAATGATGACCTTGAAGGTCTTTTCCAACCTTAATGACTGATTCTAAGCTATTCCTCTTTTAGCTTACATTTAACATGCCTGGAAGATGCAGCTTCTTTGGTGTCTCTCTTTATTCTTCACAGAATCTCCAGGCTTGGAGCTGGCCCATGAGCACGTAGGGGAGAGAGGGAGGTTCCCTGTTCCAGGACAGCCCAAATTGCCACAGAGCACACTCTCCTGGGATTTCATCTCTGAGGGCTCAGCTCTGCCYTGGAATAACAACAAAGCCTCAATCTCCTCCTCTTGGGGTGTCAGGACAGAGCTCACAGCCCTGCGCTGCCAGGAGCAGATGACAACCATGACATGTGCAAAGACAATGGAGCCAGCCTGAAATGAAATCACAGCCCTGGCTCTCTGCAGAGCAGGAATAGAGCAAACACCAAGCAGCTGGATTCCTCCACTCCCYGGGCAAGGCTCCTCACTGCTCACTGGGTCTTGGGCTTGCTCCCAGCACACCCAGCGCACACAGAGTCTCCCTGCAGACCAACAGCAACATCAGGTTTCACATTGTGGACACTTTGGGATTAGACAAAAATGGGCAACTTGCCTGAAACAGCCCCCAAAGCACCAGGTGGGCAATTCAGTCGTTTTCTCTGTACAAGCAGCACTTTCATTAAGTGCTTCTAACATGCTGACCTACAAGAGAAGACTTATTTCCCCTCCTCCTTCTCTTCTACATGTTACAACAAGATTAATCCTCTTGCCTCTCATTTTTGCAAGTTTGTTTCCGACATCTCCCTTGCCTCCTTCTGCAGCGCAGCTGCTGTTCTGTCACCATCACTGGAACTGCTTTCAAAGCTGCTGGATTCTTCCCTGAGCTATTGCTGTCTTCTGTCTTACCTCACTCTGAAAAACATTGGCTTTATTGCTTATTTTTTCCTCTGTTGTTTTTTTTTACCCAAGTGGGCTGAAAATCATTATTTTTTCCCCCTGGACAAGGCAGACATCAGACAGGTCCATCTGTTCTCCTTAGAGGATCAGCAGCAAAGAGACTGCATGGACACCTAAAACTTACATCCCAYTCTTCAAGAGAGCTGACAGCTGAAGAAATCACCATACTGCAATTGCTTTTTAAAATAACTGAAGAGATACAAGCTAGGTGTTTGCGTTCTGATTACAATAACATTGACTTAGAGCCCTTTCCAATAAGAAAAAAAAAATAAAACCAAAACACCACATTCTGGCAATCATTATTTGGTCATCAGTGCATCAGTGTAGGGACTACATTGACCAGAAAGACCAGCAACAATTTCTGAGCCCAGTCCTGCAAACCTGTTAAATGAGATTCACCTTCTGAATGCACATGGACCAGGGGGACATCAGCAGAGGTCACCATAAGGTGAGCCCAAAGGGCACCACAAGAACATTTAGRAACAAGACTGAATCAGAATTCAGCACTGCAGAAAGTTGGTGATCTTGGTTCATGCATTTACATGCTTTGAGAAGGGTGTTTCAGACTTTAGACTGCATGGGATTTTAGCATTTGGCAAAGTCACCTCAAGGCCAAAAGGCTGGCTTGTTTTATCCTCATGTCCAGAGCACTTCACAAAGTTATTTTATTATCCCTACAAGGCCTTCAACAACGTGATTAGGATGAGATTCACCTCAGGGTTCATAATGTAGATTTCTACATCTAAGCCATGTGTTGAAGCTCCTCTTAGAGTCAAATGATCCCTATTTATTTGGCACAATCTCTGGCAATCAGGGTGTGGTAAATCACTGTCTCCTTTACTTCAGGATGAGCTCAAGGTCAGCAATGCTCCTGTAGCCGTGGTTTGTATCAGCATCTGAGGAGATTGACATGGCACATTTAGACATTTACAGGGAAGACATCTACATTTCATCCTAAGCTTCCCAGCACAATTACTGTAACTGCTACTCCTTCTGTTGTTACATTATGATCTTAACAATACAATTAAGATACAAGTAAATCTCCTYTTCCTGAGTTAATTCACTGCTCATTTGCTTATCTGTTGCTAAATTTAAAAAAAAAAGAAACCTAAAAAAACAAAAACAATATAATAACAACCCCCAAACTCATCATATTCCTGGCTATACCTTGCAGTCCTGCTTAATCACCAGCCAAGAATATACAAAATCATTGATTTAGCCYATATTTTGCAGCTAAGATACAGTCTACAGCTGTCTTCTAGAAAATTCTCCAAGTTTGGTWTAAAAATGACAAGTGGAAAATTGATAATTTCTTGTGCYAATTATTTCAGCAGATATCTGATCTGCTATTAGGCCTTATGTATAGCCTGAATTTATCTTGCATCACCTTSCAATCATGCTATATCATCATTTATGCAATTAAAAAGCCCTCTAGTAAAACAGAAACTCCATCTTCATAGCCTGGAACAAACACTGATGGAAGTCTCAGATTAAGGCTAATAAACACATTATCTACTTCAAGTTGCTGGGAAATTAACTCATGGTAGAGTAAGTGAAAACAAGCATTGCCAATGAAGACAGATTTCCATCTGCTCAAAATCTCTTTTCTTCACTCCTCCTAATGATGTTTTCTTTAGAGTTACTGTTTCCAGAAAACTATATGGTATTATTCTATAACAGCAGATTTTCCCTATGGTGGCCAAAAAAACATTGCTTTGGAGGTGATTATGTCCTTCTTTGGTCTCTGGGAGCAATGTTCTTTCTCATCCCATTTGCTGGGGAATGTGGTGACTCAGGCATTCAGCCCTGGCTCAATTGCTACAGAAAGTTGCCGTCCATTTATTGTCACACCAAGAGCTCCCATCTTTAATTTCTTGGTATCAACACCAGCAGCAAATGGAGCTGCAAAGCAGGACATGRTGTTATCATCCTGACTCCGGGAGCAACAGCTGCAGCTGTGATATCAGCTGTGCATGAAATAACATGCAGCTCATGGATTATGCTGAGCTCCTAAACCATTTCCTCCTACCAGTGAGACCAGGGACAGACATTAGTCCCAACTGTATCCTTTCTGGGAAGATAAATGGGTGTCCACCTCCACTTCTTACTCCCTCTTTCTTGAGAGAACAGCTGAGTCACCACAAGGAAGCTGTTACCTCCACAGGTCATCAATAAATCACTTTTTCCCAACACCATCACCACCCCTGGGCAAAGAGTGATCAGGAACTGTGACTCACAGGTGTGTGGGCCTGAATCCCAGCAGCTCTGAATCCCAGAGCTTCTCCTACAAGGATTTGTTTGTGTAGGGACTCAAAAAGCCTTGCCCAAAGTCACAGGGGGCCCAGTGGAAGGACTTCACCCTTGGATACTATATTCCTATCACAAGGTGATTCAGAGATCATTCTTGCACCTAAACTACCTTGCTCCACAYGGATAAAGGAATTCTTGATGAGTCCTGACTCTGGGGGAATAGAGGCACAGTTTTAATCCTGACATAGGTGAGCCCAATGTCAAAATCCAAAAAGTTAAAAAAGMAGGGTAGAAAAGATTAAAAAGTAAATAAAGCTATGTATGAATAAGAGACAACTTGACAARTCAGCTCCATCACCCTGCTATCAGCACTTAAGCTGAGGGATTTTAAGTCAAATTTAACTCTGCTGTCCCAGTCATGTAATGTAGGAAAGGCAGAGCTGGAGAATCCAGTGACTGGTGCTGTTCTTCAGTAGTGAGGTGATGAATGCCACCAAGGAAAAGAGGGGAGACAGGAYTGAGTGAGGGACAGGGAGAAAGAGATGGGAAAGTGAGGAGGAGTTGTAGAGTKGAGACTGAATGACTCTTCTGAATGATTAAAACTGTCAAAAAAGAAAAAAGTCATTGGGAAAGACTTCCTATCTTCAATGAACTCTACTGGTTAATGATAACTATACCTAACATTTCCCAGTGTCCAAACACAGACAACACTGGTTTGTGTTAGCCTAGAGACACAAAACTTCTTTTACAGCTAAATGTGAACATTGAATGCTCTGCGGTGTGATGAGCTGCCCAGCATTTCTGTCTAGATGTTACACCTCACTTCTGGMCATGCACACTGAGGATTAAATGGAGTGAGGAGGAAGAAAACTCTTCATGACTCTGGGCCCAGAAGTCTGCGTGTTATGTGAAACACATTAAACAATGTGTTCTGCAAAGAGCAACCAAATTTATTGTTCCCTGCAATGTAATGGAGATCAAATCTTGGAGATGCACAAAACTCAACTGGATAGAGCTCCAGGCAACCTGATTTGAGTTTGAAGTTAACCTTGCTCTGTGGACTGGAGACCTCTAAAACTCTCCATTTTAAATGGTTTTGTGGTTGCAGTTGTCAAGTCCCTCCTACAGCCCCAATATCAGACATGACCTACACCAAGAAATGTGCAGAAACACAGCCCGTCTCTTGCACAACTTCCCCAGCTGATCTGCACTGGATTTGTCACCCAATGAACTGGTTTCATGAGGGAGGAAAAAATTCTCTCTCATCTTTGAGGAGCAAGGAGGGAAGGAAAGCCTCCACGTTTGGATAAACCAGCTCCCAGCAGGAAGGAAACAGGCTGTGAGCACCAGGGTGTGAATACTGGCAGCTCTGGGATAGGTTGGTGCTCACTTGGTACTCTGCCAGGGAATCTCCATCTTTCCTATCTACCTCACTCCTCAATCTGTTCTACACTACTGGGAGGACAAGTGTGTTGTGTGCAAGACWTTGATCCTGGCCTCTGGTACTAGCAGAATATCCATAAAGATCAAAAGATTTTGTATTGGGTCCAGAGCAAGCTTGTGGTGCAGCAGCCAAATCCAATTGTTCCTCTGACTGTAATAGATTTACTCTACATTTGCACTGACATGACTAAAAGCAGTTGCTGGCTCAGTATTTCTGCAAAAACAAGCAAAACACAAACTAGCAGCTGTTCAAGGAATACACCACCACCCAAATACACTTCTTTATGTCAGGGCATTTGCATGCATTCAGATTTCATACAGTTTTCCAGTGATTTTCAACATTAGGTTCAATWATGCTGGTGTCCTGCTTCAGCTGGTGTATGAAAGCGAGCATGYCCTTGAAAACACTGAGTGGTGCTCACACATCTGCAAAGTCTCCAATTTTATACAGAAAACTGTAGCACTTAAAAAACTGTATGGGCCCACAAATACCCTCAGGATCCCCCTCATTCACACCMGGTCATTCCAATTGACCTTCTACACTTGTTACAGGCTTTAAAAGGACAATGTTCAAGCCACCTTCAAAATGTTTTCTGATCCCTAAAAGACTCCTAGAAAACAGTGATGCCTGTTCATTGATTTTGGGAGGTAATTTTGGGTGATGTAGTCAAGAGGACCAATGCAAATGGACAGAAATTCAGGAATAGGAAGAAGGAGGACTGATGCTGKCAAACTCCCAGCACAGCAGCTCCTGTGCCCAGGTAAATACAAGAGACAAAGGGAAAACACAGTCAATCACAGCCTTAGATGTACAACAGGTACTGGGTTTGAATGTGACCTCAAGATCAACTGCAATTACCATCAGAAATCAAAAGCAAATTTATGTGAGAGCTCAGGGAGAMAAAGCCCAAGGCAAAGCAGAGAACAAAAGGAAGGTGGAAAGTTAAATTCAAGAATCTCAACTAGAGAAAGACCTTAAAACCACTGAAATGTTATTTTYTTTGGCATAATGTCAGGGGTGACTGTAGGCTTGTCATGGCCTGGTATACAAAGTAGCAACATATATAAAGCCCTTGAGGAAAGAGAATTAGAATTTATATAATACAGATATAATTCAAATTTMTATAATAAAAGTCTATTTAATAATAAGAATCATATTCCKCTTGCCTTTAGAGTTACAACTCATTTGTCTGAACACGGCTTTTACTGCAGACATTTACCAGAGATTAGCTCCTGCTATAGACAAGGGAGAGCTGTTCAGTGGAGCTGAAGCTGTGATTTATCTCCATGCAAAGCAGACCCTACATCTGGTTGGATGAATTCCACCCTAAAATCTACTGATTGTATTGACTAAATCTCCACTGACTATAAAGAGAAGCCAAATCCCTACTGGACACTCAGAACTGTACATGAACATATTTACATTTAGCTGCCCTAATGTGGCTTTGATCCTTGCCCCTCAGGTCAGGCAGAARGTTTCCCATTCCTCAGGTGTTTTCTGTGCAAATCCCTAAATTTAAATTAGTTCCATGAGTCAGGGAAGAGTTTCAGGCACTGCAAGACATGATTAATCTCACCCATTTTCAAATTGTCTTTAGAACGAGATTAATTGCACTCCAGAAATTTCCATTTCCTGTTTTTCTCCAGCAGCTATAAAAGAATTCCAGASAGCTACCTCAGATAATGTGCTAGATGGATGGATCCCACTGTGGAAAGACTGACACTCAAGCCCTGAGGAAGAGCAAGGAAATGCAGTTTGTGGAAGTAATGTAACACTGAAGAGAGCAGAGTATTTGACGCTGTACTATGTGACAGCACCGTACTCTGAGAGCAGGAGCTGTCATCAGCCAGCCTCTGCCAGATTCCATCTCTGCACCCAGGACCTGACAAGGTAATGGAGCAACATCTACAATAATGAGTGAGATATAACCAGGATACCAGGATACCCAACTATCGGCATCTACACAACGAGGAATATCTTCACATTTTACAGAAGAAATTTGTTAATGAATGATCAGTGGGCTCTTCCTCCTGGATTTTTGTCACAAAAATGTATTTTTTTGTTAATATGCCAAGATGTGGGGGTGAAGTGTTGAAACCTCCATGGGAGTTTGATCAGCACAAGCAGCATTGAAACAGAAGAGGCAAAAGCCATGGCAAAGTCCCATGAACAGGAAGGASAAAAAAAGTGGAATGTAAAATATGGTATGGAACGCACACCTGGGGTGAAACCTGTATTGTTTCAGTGGGGTAGGATTTCTTGGGCCTTCATCTAAGTGCAAGGTCTTAYCCCAGGGGTAATGGTTTGAAACTAAGAGCATCAACTTAGACTAAATATAAGGAAGAATTTTTTTACAATGAGGGTGATAAAACATTGGCACAGGTTGCCCAGAGGTGGATGCCCCATCCCCAGAAGCATTCAAGGCTACGTTGGATGGGGCTTTGAGCAACCTGCTGAATCTTAAGGTGTACCTGACCACAGCAACAGGGTTGGACTAGACCTTTAAAGGTCTCTTCCAACTTAAGTTATTCAAAGATTCTATCCCAAAAGTAGCTTTTTGCATGGACCCAGGAGGAAAACCTCAAAGTCGTAAGAGCTCACATATAAGAATTATGTCTGTTCAATTWACCCAAAGATGCTCATCCCAGCTCTGTGTCCCTGRGGCCAGCTGGCATGAGCAGTGTCCWCATCTCTGACCTCACCTCCAGAGCAGGGAGCCCCCCCAGACTCCTCCTGGGAATGGTGCCAGGTCTGTGGCAGCACCTGAGCTGTCACTCAGTCACCAACAAATCCACCACCCAGCAGTGGCTACAATCAGCCGGAGTGTGTGACTGCTTGGGAGCACCCCTGGCACAGCTCTGACAATCAGCCAAGACATGGCCAATGACTGCTCTGGGCACGGGCAAAGCTGCTGCCRTAGCTGATCCTGGGCTGCACCTGGTGCAGGGCACAGAAGGAGTCTGGGTGTGACCAGGGAGCCTCAGCTGTGTGCACTGAAATTCTCCCAGCACTTCTCACAGGAGCAACGGTGTTAGCAAAGGCACAAGAGCAAATTCCAGTTTGTGTAATTACCTTGCTAAACTAATTCCCCTGCAATTTCAATCAGCTGCTCTTGACATTCCCTCCTCAGGGTGTAATCCCTCGTAATAAACCCTCTGAGACTGCATGGAGAGGCATGAGGGGAGCAAAGATAAGCAGAGCTGGTTCTGCACTGCTGAGAAGTGGTGGGCAGCTCCCCAACAGGAGCTTTGGGGAATTCACTATCAATCCCTCAGCAGCTGCACTTGCTTCTCTTCATCCCCTCTGAAAGCAGAAAATTTTACACTCTGAATTTACAGTCAGTGGGGAATGTCCTGTAAAGAGTCTTCTGGTTTAAGATTAACATCTCTGTCACTGACCTAAAGTTAGGTATAGCCCAACTCTAATGGCTCCTATAAAACATAGAAGAGCTAGGACCTGGATGGTTTGGGATATTTAAGCTTTCAGCATTGCTTTATCTCTATTCCAGTGGTGGATGGCACCAGGAACAATTAATTATTTTGTTGTTTAAGATAGACACCATGTCAAAAACATGAAAAATCTGAGATGGAGAGATAACAATTAAAAGCACATTGCAGAGATAAACAGATAAACATAGCCTGAAACTCAGGTTTGGACAAAAAGACATGAGGAAATACTTGCAGTTCTGACATAGRTGCAATATCTCATAAAATCTTTGATTTAGTATTAATTCAGATGGCTGGGAGAAACTATATGACACTAAAAGCTGGATCCAGAGCTATAAATAAAACTCTAACAAATTACAAYGTATTAACCAGGAAGCAGGAAAGTTATTATTTAATAAAATGCTGAATGGTGTTTTTTAGTTCTGGCCTTTCTGTTTCCTTAATGATCTAGAAAAAGAACTAAACTGAATGTTAGCAAAATTGTGAGGTACTAATTTTGATTAGAAGGCGACCAAAACACTAGTGAGGACAGAATAAAGTAAATATAAAAGCACTTGAGATTTTAAAAAAAGCACCACTGGAGAGTCAACTTGACAATCACAAACTAAGCCAGGCTGCCAAAGGAGTGAGAAGCACATTCATGCAGCTCTCAGCCACAGCTCTGGAAACACATGGACAAGTGAGATCCAGGGACCCATGAAATTAAATAAAGTGTGGGAAGTCAAAGGAAGTAAAAGACAACAGCAACCCAGAGAGGATGAGGATTCCTCCTCTGTCACTGCCATATAATAGAGCTCTGCAGCTCCATGCACCACCAACTGAGAAAAATTACAGCAGGAAAGACTTCGGCAAGATAAATCACGAGGGAGAGGGGAGAGAGAGCAAAGCCATCTCAAGAGACACCAGATGTGCCTCATGTCAGGGTCTCAGCATCTCTCCAGAGAGAGATTTAGCAGAGTTAGAGATATTACATCTTCACTTCTGCATGGTTTCCGCCAGTAAGGAGGACAAGGTGGTATCCTGGTGACTACAGCCAGAGGTGGTTACTAAGCTATGGGAAGGCTGAAGATGGGTGATGGATCCTTGAGCTTAGCAGGATCCCACCAGGCCTGAGCAGAACAATGAGCTGGTTGTGCAGAGGAAGATGGTGGTACCTCATGCTGCTTTCCACCAAATCCCAGCCAGTCACAATCTTCTGCTTTGGATTACCTCAGTGCCACCTTGGATAGGTTCCCCCTTGGATAGGTTCCTCCTGACTTCAGACGGACCTTTCATTTGCTCCAAGCTAAACACACATTTATGCAATTTGCTCACTTAAGATCAGGGAAGGCAATTTACAGATTTCCAGACTGGAAGTTCTCCAAAAGTGCCTTTTTCCAAGTAGGTTACCAGAACCTAAATATCCCAGGGCATGTCCCTCTCTCCACAGAAAATGCTGTTTCCCAGCTACCATCCGAAGACACTTAACAGCTCTTGTGGAGCTTATTCCCTGCAAAGCTATTAATATTTAAGTTATCCCATTTAATACAGGATCTGCCAGAAGCAATAGCAGATGCATGGCTCCATTCTTTCTGTAAAGTTTCATGCACAAGAGAGTATGGCATTCTTAAACACAAAAAGGGAATATAATGTTATTAAAYACAAGAATAAACATTATCATTTATTGATACCATGCAAGGCTGATCATGGTAGCACCCAGCCACCTGGCTGTGTCTAAGGTCACCAGTTGTTTATCTTTGTAAACAATATACAAATTATCTCAATGCTCACTTGATCAATTTTGATCAGAAAGTTTCTTCTAGCTATTAAATCAAATTCCCCAAGTTCAGACCTTGTCCTTGAATATGCCATTGTCTGGCCTTCCACATGCATCTCAATGCCACAAAGGACTTTTTGACAGTCAAGGGATACAGAATTATGTCCTACATATATGCMCAGGTTTGTATGTTGGGTAAGCTATAAATAAAAATGATTCAATCAAGTGATATTTGAAGATGACGGCTATCAAAAAAAAAAAAAGAAATGTGCTGCTTGAGTGGATTCTGAGGTGACCTTTGGGAGAAGTAGGAATGGCTGGGGCACCTTCTTGTTCACCTGCACACAAAAGCACCCAGTGAGAGATGACTGGCATCATATGTATGTATKATTTTTTTAATCCAGCTGTTAAGATGGATTAGTGTTAAATTAGTTTTTAGTTACTATTTATTTCCATTAAATTTGTTTTGAGTGTTCCTACATTTAACAGCAAAATGAGCTAAACAAGTGTGGAAAGCCTCTCCCTGCTCATTTTTGTAGCATTTCCCTCATTTCTCTTTCAGCTGAAAACAAGAAGTAAAGCTCAGGTGTCCTCTGCACCCAGCAGCTGTCCCAGACCCTGCTGTGCCCTCCCATGATCCATTGTTTGCAGCAACAGAGGCTGGGAAGAGGCTGGGATGGCTTTTATGAAGAGTGCTACCTCTGACCAGAGCCCAGGCTGGAGACACTGAGATAAATCGAGTCCTGGCCTTTCCCACTGACAGTTTCTCCAGAACTGCTGGGGTGGCACTGAGCTGCTGCTGCTCCTCGCACCAAATCTCTCAAAAGAGAAGAAAAACGTGATTTGCTGGCTGTGCAGTGGCTTTGCTGCATCATTGCTTGTCAAACKGATCCAATTTGGGACTGTTCAGTTTTAGAGATGTAACACCAGGGACTGTGACTTCTATTTGAGGGGCTATTCCTCAGCTGAGCTGGCAGCGCTGAAAGCCCGACTGCAGAGTGTTTGCTGGCACTGGCGGTGCTGCTTCCCTCCGACATTCCAGGGATTCCCCTGCCCATCCRGATGAGGCTGGTCTGAGCTGGGGAGCGAACTTGAGCACCTGCAGGGTGCTCAGGGACCTGCAGGGGCCCGGGGGACACTGAGGCACACCCTGTGCACCATGCAGACCTGTGCCTGCAGCTCCCAGGAGCCGTGGCAGCACAGAAACTTGGCAAAATTGAATACAGGGCAAAGCAATCCAACCGGGGGGTACCCACTGGGGAGTGGSCCTTGCTCTGAGCACTGATGCCCAAGCACAAAGGTCTGGAGCTGCAGGTGAACACTTTTTCCCACCAAAGGACCTGGTCCATMATTTCAAAGGAAGTTTGAATGGTTAAACAAGCATTGGGCACTGGTGAGCTGCTGAAGGGACTCCAGAGCTRCAGCTGGGGATCACCAGCCACTCACTACCCAGGCACTTGTTTCCCCAGGCTGTGCTACYCCCTTGTCATTCCCCCAGCAAACCCCAGCTTTGTTCAGTTGTGCCAGCTGATGCCAGCAGCTGAGCTACAGCCACATCCCCTCAGGGCACTCACAATCCCAGGGTGGCTCCTCAAGCCTCGGTGGAGCTGCAGGAGCAGAGGTGTGTGGTAAGGTCTCCAATGACTAAGACTTCATTAGTTTTTACAAAGTATACTGCAGAATATTTATCCATGCATTATGATGAATTAGCATCAATAATTAAAGCAGAACTCATATTGGCACACACATAAGCAAAGGGCACTTGCTAATGGACCAGGCTGGCTCTGCTGCCCTAGGGATGCACTCAAATACAAGTCCATCCCCAAAAAGCCAAGAAAGGATTCATAGTTATTCCTCTTTTTACCCTAAACCTTCTCCAGATGGCTCACAGAGTCTAGGGGGTGAGCACATCTTAGGGAGCACCTCCTGAAGGGCAAAGAGGAAAATAATGGAAAGCCTCCAGACCTTCACCCTGCTCCCCAAATCCCATGACACTCTTTCCTGCAAACAGCCCACCTACAATCAGTCATGCAAGAGGTGCTTGCCGGTGCTTCCCAGAAATGCTGATTTGATAGATCTCATGACTCTGCCTCCTCTTCTTATTCCAGGTATTAAGCAGAACYGAGAGAAGATTGCACGGCAAACAGAGAGGGGTTCTCTAATGTCCCCCATGGCTTCCCCCTCACATCAGCAGGTACATCGTGGGGATCTACACCAGCAGAGTGCAGGTGATATTGCACACTTCCCCAAAAAGGAATATCTAATCCCAAACCTTTACCTAGTCTTTTTTTCCATGAAAGTAAAGGCTGCAGTTGTCTCAGAAGATGATATGAAAATGAGAATATCTCTTAGTTACCTCTCCTTCATCCTCTCTTTAAGTCAGGTTAAAATTTTTCCATAAATTGCAATTCCAAACAATCTGTATTATGTTACCTTTCTGTACTCTGTCCTTTATCCACTAAATATTTTGTGCTTACAGCTAAAAACAACACTGGAAAAAAAAACTCTTTCTTGTTTCAATTTCTCATTCTACTCATTAATGCTTCTGTGCATAAATAAAGCATTGGATGGTTTGTGGAGGCGGACAGGTCTTGAGTCTGTCTCCCTGGCCACAGCACACATCCCACAAGGCACAACTGCAGGGGTTTCCTACAAAATATTGCACTGCCTAACACAAAGGAAAATACAGAACATCATGGGAACATCAGCTGTACCTACAGTGACATGAGCTCAGAAAAGAACAGGGATAGGCTGTAGCCTGACCTGCAACCCCCAAGAGACATTTACAAATGAAGTATCTCAAAAACATCTCAAAATCTCAGGTTTATTTTACTTTATATTGAAAATGTTCAGCTAGAGTTTAGCTTTACAGACATGAAATTTTTCATGGGGAAAAACATTTTTTTCTTACCAAGTAGGACCACTAGTACATTGCCATATTGCCAAGAAYACCATGAACCCTGGTGACCCAGCAAAGGGGAACATCATGAGTGGCAGATAAATCTTTTGTCTAGTAGAGCTACTAGAGAGCAAATGTTTTCAGATAGTGAAGGAAAGAGAGCTGGCTTCTTTAGGGACCAAATCCCCAAGGATAGGCTTGGATAAATTCACTTGTGCAAAACAAAGGAGAAGGAAGCACAAGGAAAGTATCTCACAACACTTTCTCYTAATTACTGCCAGTGAAAGCTGAATGCTAAAATTCCCATCAGGAATTACTCCCTTTCTCACCTGCATCTCTGTCCCTAGAGCTTGGCAGGGCCTGATCCCATTTATGAGCTCTCCTTGAATGACTTCCTCAGACAGAATCATTCCACAGCACCCAATGCAAACCAAAGCTTCCTTTATGTGCACATTCCAGCAGTGAGATCCACACAGGATCCTGGAGCCTCCTTTATGTGCACATTCCAGCAGTGAGATCCACACAGGATCCTCCTTTATGTGCACATTCCAGCAGTGAGATCCACACAGGATCCTCCTTTATGTGCACATTCCAGCAGTGAGATCCACACAGGATCCTGGAACGTCTTTTATGTGCACATTCCAGCAGTGAGATCCACACAGGATCTTGACCCCTCTGCAGCCAGATGTGCATCTCTGCATGATTTAATGAGATCCCATCTGTGCCACTCTTTCAAAAGTTGTGGCATCCAAAGTTTTCACCAAGAGCTTGCCAAAGCCCCCTCCTGCCTTTCACACAACACCCTCAGCACGGATGGAAAAGTTGCAGTCCTCTTGCATCAGCAGCTACCTCCCTCCCTGGGATATACACATTATTGGAGTGCTTTGCATCATCTCTTCGTTAAACACCTCTGAATGCTTGGATCTATAAGGAATTCCTCATATCCAGCCATCCTCAAATCCCTTCTGGCCCTCAGCTGTTTATTCTCTAGTTATTTGTATTTGACAGCAACAATCTTACTGGTTAATTGTGGGTGTATGGCACTTACTACATGTTATTCAGATGAGACAAATCATATTATGCCATTAAGATAATATAAATGGGACTTTCCTTGAAAATTAAAACAAGATCAAATTTATAGATTTTWTGGGAAGACTGGCAATCTCTCACCTTCCCAAGGAAAAGTGTAAACTGTTCTAGTGTGAAAAGAAGCACYGGGAGACTGCTGGGATGGAACTACACTGTGTCACAGCAGCACCTCCAAATGAGAGAGACTCCTTTAAAGAAGRAAAAAAGGTTAAAAGACAATTCATTTGAAGGCAAGAATAAAGACTTGGGGTATCAACTTAGATGCTGCTTCCCCAGAGCTCCTGCTCTCAAGCAGGTCTTCCTCCTCCAGTGGCAGGAACAAGCTCTGAAGCCTGTCAGTGGATCCCAGCACACTCTTCCATCACTCTCAGCAGATTCCTTTTGTAGGGCTGGATCCTACAGTGAGGTAAGACCCCATAGCTTCAGCTGAGTTCAGAGGGAGCTGAGACTGAACRGAAACTCAGTGGGGCCAACTCGGACGGCAAGATCCTCTGGATGTCCTGGGGAGGGATGGAGTGTCTCTGCTGGGCTGACAACTTGTGTGTTTTACTTCCTTTAAGGATAAGGACTTCTAGAAGTGTTTTGTTTTGTTTCATTTTGATTAATATTGAATTTGGCACTGATGGTTTTCACAAGACTGTTACTGACTTTTGTGAGTCAGACTGACATTTCAGTTTTGCAGGAATGAGTAGTCATCAAAGAGAAGTTGACCACACAGTGTCAGGTTCACTCCTAAGAAGAATCAAACCTTACAAACATCATGATTTTTTTCCCATTCTGTGATCCATATTGCATGAGTACCTTAAAGTCAACCACACATCTAGAGAGTTATCTAAAATGAATGCTCTAACTTGGAAATTCTTATACCACTGTCAAATAATTGTCAATTATTTTATTCATTTCAATTCAATTCAATGAATTCAATATCCAATTAYGGTATTGTCAATTGTCTGAATCTCTCAGCTCACCTGAGCCTCTCCAGACACATCCACTGTCCTATTGCTTATATCTGGACAGAAGCCCGGACACAGATTTGACCCCGCTGCCACAGAGGGGTGCAAACTGCTTGGAATGCTCTGCTGTGTGCTAAAGCCTCACTGAGGTGTGTGGGCTGGCCAAGGCAGGATGAAAGGGGTGCCCCTCTGTCCCCAGCAGCATTATGCAATACTGAACAGAACTTAACAAGACGCTCCAGACCTAAGAGCCTTCCCAGCAAAACACACTTCAAGTGCTGTCACTGCCTGCTTGCTAGCACGAGTTTTCCAATGGCARAAAGAGGTGAAAGAACCAAAAAAGTGTCACAGCATCCAGTTTCAGATTTTAGGCTGGAAAACAGGACCTGAGTCCCAAGATATACTTGATGAATAAACACTGAAAAGAGGGAAGCAGCAATGAATGAGTGATACACAAGCAGCACTCTAGTAGTGATGGCTGCCTTTTAACTCTTGCTCAGGGCTAAAACACTGTGCACATAATAAAAATGTGTCTGAAGGTAAAATCATAGCCCTACACTCAAGTTGTTTATTTGCAGGTGCAAGGACTATGCCAATGCTCAGTACTTCCTGAGATCCAGGTTCACAACCCATGCAGCCTAGAGAGCTTTGTTTGTCTTTGGCAAATAAACCAATTTCAAAAATCACTGCTTAAATCCTCTGTCACATAGAGCTCTGCACACCTTATAGTGCCAAAGAAAAACAGTACCACCGTGATCACTGACAAACCCTGGGTTTTCAAACACATTCCCAACACTAAAACAAACATTTATTTTAATAYGACTCTGCCAACTCCATTCTGTGATGTTGACAGAACGATCTTTTTGATATTCCTTATGACAACTTAAGGCAACAGAATTTTTAGRAATGCAAACCAGTTGTCATTCTCTTGACTTGTCACCTATGGGCCATAAAACGAGTTTATTTCCTCTCGGTTCACCTGTGGTCAGTGTAACTTTCTGGCTGACAGCGCTGCAACGCTCGGGTTTCATGCACTGYGGGGTGATGCTTATCGGACCGAAACCCGATGGTTTTTGATTCGGCGCTTTTAGCTACGGAAGGSATCGGTTCACCCGCGGTCTGCAACAGCGAGCTGAACCTCACGCTCCAGGCTGAGCTGAACTGGCCGCGTTCCCCTGAAGCACTTCGAGCCTTAAAACCGCCCGGAGCTCGGTTTTTCTGGCATCCCTCCTCCGGTGCCTCAGACACACAGGCTCGGGAATGCCGCCCGCTCCAGGGCAACGTGGAGGTACGGGCAAGACAGAAACACAGAGTTAAGAGCAGCTGCTCCTTTTGGAAAACCCGACGACATCACAGAAATAAAGCCGCTCAGCAGCACCCCCCGTACCAGACCCTTGCTCCAGGCACAGCCGGYCCCCGGAGCGCCTCACCCCGAGGATGATAAAGCAAAACGATGCTGATAAAACCCCAGGGGCAGCCCCGGCCGCGCCCCCGGAGCCCCGCTCCGCGCCCCGCGTACTCACACGAAGGCGTGATAGAGCAGCGCCCAGCCGCGGGGTCGTTCCAGGGCGTCGTAGATCAAAGTTTGGATGCGGCGGTACCTGGCGTGGTTCCGCTTCACCGGGCGGCTCAGGGGGGTCTTCGCCAGCAGCCCCAGTCCCGGCGGGCTCCGCTTGCCGCCCTCCTCCTTCCCGCCGCCCTCCAGCAGCAGCGTCCCGTCGCGGTCGCCGCCGGTGCCCAGGGCCAGCGAGCCCTGCTCGGGGTCGCCGCCGGCCGCCGCTCGCCGCCCCGCCGCCGCCGCCGCCCCGCCGGCCGCGCTACCGCCCGCCGCGCCGCGCCGCGCCTTCAGCCCCATGGTCGGGCCCCGGAGGCGAGCTGCAGATCGGCGGCGACAGCCCCGGGAGCCCCAGGGCCATGATCCGAGCTCCCCGTCCCTCCCCCCAAAATGACTTCTCTATATATTTATATATATATATTCATCTGTGAATGTGTGTGTGTGTATATATATATATATATACATATACATATATATATATATATATATATATATATCTGGAGGGAGGGGGTAGGAAGCGGTGGGCAGGGGAGGCGGTCACATCCCCGTCAGGTCACCCCCGCCGGCGGGCAGCGGGCGGGCAGGAGCGCGGCGCGCACCTGGGCCGGCGCGAAGGAGGGGAATCATCGCGGAGTTTATTTACCAGCCCGATGCCCGAGCCCCTTCTTTCCCCCCCCCCCCACCCCGCCTCCTCTTCCTCCTCCTCCTCCTCCCAGCTCCTGCCTCCCCCCAGCCCTCACGTTAGGGAGTGGCCCATTGTATGCAGCCAGCAAATAGCCGGGCGCCCGCCCCCCGCTCCCCCAGCCCCGGCTGTCGAGTCATCCGCGGTGTGGGGGACACCGGCACCGGCCCCCAGCCACGGCGCTGCTCCCCCCTTGTCCCCCCACCCCCCGGCTGCCACCCCCCAGCAGCCGCCGCCGGGGCCGCCGGCGCCGAGCGGGGAGATCCCGGCAGCCGGCGGAAGGGGAGACCCCGCTCGGCTCCCGGGGATCCCCCTGCAGCATCACAGCCCCCCTCCCCCGCTGCGGCTGGAGGGAGGGAGAGGAGGGGAGGGCATTCCCGGCCCCCGGCGGGGGGCTGCTCCCGCCGCCGAAGCAGGAAGGAGCGGAGGATGGGGAWGAGGGATGCCGGGAGAGGCGGCGAGTGGGCGGCTGGAGGCGCTGGCGGCCGCTGCGGATCGCTCGGAGCCGAGCCGGAGCCTCCGCCCGCGGACCGGGCTGGGGCAGCACGGCCGGGCAGCCCCGGCCCCGCCGGGCAGCGCCTTTGAGCGCGGGTCTCGCACGGAGATGCTGCTCCCGGGAGGCTCCTGCCGGGAGCGGCGCCGGTCCCAGCCCGGCTGAGAGCCGGGGTCCGCCCCGAGCCTGCGACCCAGGAGCTCCCCTCGCTCCGCTTTGCCGTGTGAGCCGCACCCCGGTCCATCTTCGGACCTAAAACCTGCCGGGATGTGACCAACAGCCGCAGACCCTTTTCCTTTCCGTTTCTAGGCTGTAAGGAAGAAGGGAAGAGACAAGCTTTTGTGTGCCTTACACCTTTGGTGCCCTCGGATTTCTTCCACAACGCGCTAGAAACATCCCCTCTGAGCGCTGCTGTCGTGTAAAAACCTGCCTTCAGGGCTGGGCGTTCGCATAGCTACCCCTTGGGAAGATAGAAGGGGTCTAAAAATAAAATAAAATGCAATAAAATTAAATAAATTATAAAATAAAACTGATTATAAAATGATATATAAAATGAAAAATAAAATATTTTTAATAAAATTAAAAAAAACCAAATAAAATAAAATACAAAATAAAATAAAAAATAAATAAAATAAAATAAAATGCAAAGCCTTACAGGTTGCTGGTGGTTTTCATGGGAGGTTCTCCTCCAGATGGGGGAGTTTTCCTGGTATCTCCTAGAGAGATGCCAAAACACCCAAGAGCCCTTCCAGACTCAAAAGCAGATTTGCCACCTACTCTATCTGCTCCTGTTCCACTCCTGAGGCATTTATGATCTGAGCAGTCCTTCCCCTGTTTCACACACCAGGAAGGACAACAGATGCAAAGGGAACTGCTGGAGGTGGTTTCTGGACCCAGCACAGGCCATAGTACTTTGGACCAGACAATCCCAGGTCACTCAAAAACCACACTTCTGCCATTGCAGAGCTGGGTGGAAGAAAGGCTGTTTTCCCTCCCATATTTCACCCTCTGAGGGTGTAAATTGAGCAAATTCTGTGCCAAAGAAGAAAAAAACACTTCTTCCWTCAGCTCTGCAAGCTCCAGCATTAATGTGTCTGTCACCATCTGATTTTGAACCTTTGCAACCCCAGGGATTTGTCTGGAAGCCGATGAGAGCAGTGGTAGCTCATGCAATGCCTCCAGTGTCAGCAGCCAGGGCTGGGATGCTGAGCTCTCCTGGCATTATCAGCAGGAAGGAGCTGGCCTGGGCGCAGCACACGTTCTGCTGCCTGCTCAGCTAACATCTATCAGCATCATTTGAATGTCATTTATAGCTGTATTCCCAAGGAGGGCTGTGGGAGGCTAGGAAGTTTTGATAACTAGGCCATTTATCTCTCTCCAGCTCCTGTTCTACCTCAGTACAATAGCGATTACACTTGCCARTGCCACAGGGGAGCTATGAGCATTAGCGAGGATGTATGGGGCCCTGAGAATGAGCACTTGCTGCAGATAACACCCTATGCCTTAACCTTCATCCCTGTGCTGCATTAGGAAGAGGTGGGAGGAGAAGGGGAGAGGAAAGACAATTTATAGCTAAGCAATTTATCCCAGCTTTGAACCACAACAGTAATGTTCAAACCGAAATGGAGATGGTAAATAATTTTCATGGGAGGAGAGGCAGTAAATTATTTTCACTTGCAAAGGGTTGCACCAATGTCAGATAGCAATAGGTGATTGAGAGGAAGGAACACCAGCTTGTTTGGCTTTTATAACACTTACGCCAGAGACACAACACTTTTCAATATCAGTTACATGTAGGGGTTTTTCAGTGGCAGGCTTCTGAGACATTTTCAAGCCTCAAATCACGCCCATACAGGCCACCACTTGAGATCCAACAGGAAAGAGCTTCCATCACCTCTCTAAAATTAAAACCCCACGGCTCAGTGTCAGGAATTCTCCTCCTCCATATTCCATCTGGGATAACTGCTGCGCAGATGTAGCCGTGCTGGCTGAGCAGTGTAAAGCAAGAGAGGTTGGCTAAAGTCTTCTAAATCAATCCAAAGACACACGGCAGTTTCAAGGGGATCTGAATCAGCCCCCAGTAGTGGTTTTACAGCAGCCCATTGGTGGAACCACTGCTGGGGATCACATTCCTATTGCACACCTGCTGGCAAAGCTCCCGCTGATGTTGGAGGGGGTTTGGCCAGAGGGAGGGCTCAGGGCTGTGATTTGGCTTAATGAGCAATTACACTCCATTACTGTTATTTATGAAGTGTTGCTGGCAGCACCCAACGTGCTCAGGTTTGATATCCACCTCCTTGGCTGACACTGGAGATGTCTGTAATCAAAAGCAAGTGCTTCTGCCGAGCTGGAGCTGGCAGCCAGGAGGCTGTAACAGGCTCTGACAGCAAAGTGCCGAGGGACTCCAGGAAAGCATCTCCCAGTAGGTTATGCTGGCCTCCACCAAACAGAAAACTGGTTCAGTCAAAGAGGTTGTAGCCTAAAATCAGAGGAAAACAGGATTGTATCTATTGGTCCAGATAATATGGCAATCAGTTACTGTGCAAAAGACTTTAGGAGCAACATGGACAAACACCAGCTCATGAGCTCCAGTATCAGAGGAACAGAGATTTGTTAGCTGAAAAAATGGTTAAGGCTATCTAGGAACTAGGAACAGAAAGCAACACTGTCTATACTGTGAGTGAAGCTGTCATTGAAATGTCATTTCCTGCTCTAGTAGGGCATTCTTTGAGAAAGATGAAGAGCAGAACCACAGGGATCATTTCCTGGGATGAGAGATTTGAAGCTTGAGGACCTCTTGGCTCAGGAGTCTTGTATATGGAGCAAGACCCAGTGCATGGAGGGTGAAGCTGTATAACCATAGAAGTAAGTGGGATCTCAGTTTCAGTGTAAGCACTGATATTGAATTTTATTGTCCTTTTCTATCCTTCTTCTGGCTCCTCTATCTTATCAAGCAAAATTTTTGCAGTACTTCAAGGCTTCTAGTTTCTCATTTAGGGTGACAAGAACTAATCCCATTTTTAGCTGTCTCTAACACCAGCTTCCACTCAACCTTTGGTGTAAGCTCCATCAAGCATCCTCGTGCTCTTTCCTTGGAAGTTCCAAAAGCTTTAAGGAGGGCTCCATTCACACACAAACCWACCTTGCTTTTAATCATTTTGTTACAACTCACTACTTGGATGCCCACAAAATCTACCAGTGTGACTGAGCATGGTCTGGAAGCCCCTACTGATCAATGCCAAATGAGACACTGCAAGTACAGCACTGAGAGCCCAGATAATTTAGGCAGCAGGAGCAGCCTGGCTTTAAAASAGACCTGAAGCCCCATGGGGGCTGATTTGGGGGATTGCTAGCACAGACACAGGCTGTGCTGTCTCAGCTGCATTGTTCAAACATTCAGTCTGAATCTTGTCCTGTGACTTCTGTGTTCAGCAACATTTCTTCTCCCCCCTTTGTGCATCCACATCCTCCTTCTTCCTTACAGCTACATGTCAAACTTTTTTAAGGGTTTGTTTCTTAAGGATTAGCATTGAAGGAATCTAAGATGTGGCTTAAACCAACACAAAGTGTAGTCCAAAAAGAACTGTTTGGAACAAGACAGAGTAAACGAACCAAGCATGAAGCACTCTTGGRCTTGGTCTTAAGTCAGAGTTGCAGGTTTGATCTTTATTTTTAAAAGGTATAGCTTAGTTTAACTTGAAGCTATGTTCTGTGATCATCAGGTGGTCAAAATGATAAAAATGTCACACTGGCATCCAGATCATTGCATGAGCTGCATGAAACCAGGTCAGCACACAACAGTCATGTTGGGGAGACTGAGATCAGTGTCTGATCCTAAATTTGGTGATGGAAGAGTGGTTGAGATGTCCATGAAATCTCGAAGCTGTGCAGAAAAATAAAATGTTGTTCTGATAGGCAGCTCTTCCTTTCCCAGACTGCAGATGAACCTAATGAAAAGTAGCTGCTGCTCCAAGCTGTTTTCTGTGCAGTGGAAGCCAGAGCCTATATTAGCTATATGTTCAGAATCAAAATAACTGTAGGGCTGGTGCTGCTGGTCCCCAAAGTGGATAAAATWCATTAAAAGTAAAAAGAACAATGAAAAAAATAAAACAGCAACTCTAAAATACCTTCCCAATGCTCACTTGAGGGAAAGACTTGCCAGAAGAGGTCCCCTGGTCCATGAGCTAGCACAAAAAGTGTTCCCTGGTTTGCAGCTGCAGCATCTTTGGCCTAACAGAAAACATCCCTGTATGGCAGTGTGGAAATGAGGGCACAGAAATCCCCCATGCCCACTTTGCTGTCCCTAAGCATTGACGTCCCTGGCACTCACATCATCAGAGCACAAGAGCATCCATAGGAATGGGAGACCAGCTGCCACTGGCCTTGCTGCCTGCCAGCTTCATGGAAAACATGAAGTGGAAAATAAATCTCCACCCCTGCAAATTACTGCATGGGCAAAAGAAAATCAATACATTGTAACTTCACACTGCCTTAATGCCATTAAAAGATCATTGAGAACCAATCAAAAGAGCATCCATAAWTCACTCATACTCCCCTTGCTGAATCCCTGTCACAGTCACAATGTGTGTGTGCATCCATAATCTTGTCCCATCATTTTGCACAGTCCTTGTTTTTGAGACAGAAAGCAGGATTTCAGCCAGCAAGGTTCTTACATTGCATCAGTACCTTCAAACCTTGGGTTCCCATCTCTGCTGAGCTCTGACCATCCCAGCCTTTGACTTCCTTACTAAAACTACTCATACAAAACTTTTAATTTCTCAACCCAGAGAGCTTAACCCTTTCACATGGTTGAATCTACCTTATCATGGTTCATTTTCAGGCATGGCCCTTTAGCACACAAGGCGGGGCAGCACTAAATCATTAAAAGTCCAAGGGCTGTCTGAAAAAATTCTTCAGGGAAGGAAAGCAAGCAGATAAAGATGGGTCATCGTGAGTCTTTTACTTTCTCTCACTCAGTCTCATGTTTTATGACTTTTTCTGAGCCTCCTGGAATTTCTCACTTCCCCTCCTGACTATGAGTGAATGAAAGTAAGGTGAGAGTCTCCCTTCCCCATGCTGGGACATCACACAATCAACYCCAAATCCAGACATTTGAGCTCCTATCATTACAGATGGCAACTCTGAGGAATATGTATTGAAATCATTACTGACTCCAATGATTGCTCCATTTCATTTCAGATAATTTTTAAAGTTCCATATTTTGCCTACAATAGTATTGTATCTCCCTTTGAAAGTGGGTCTCTCAATTGGATATTTTCCCTTAGCATCAAAATAATCAGTTGGAATGTCATCAGTGGAAATCTGATTGTGCTTTGGATTCAACATCAGTCACTATAGAGTTACCAGAAGGTGTAGCCTGTGACTGCTTTAACAGAGGGCTCCCATCAAATTCCTTCTTTGCCTTCAGACACTTGCAAAAATGTGTCTTGCAAGAAATTTACCCACTGGTTTCCTTTATGCTGCCTGTTTTCATGCAAAGAAGCAGCCAGGCTCAGCAAACCTATACCTCTTAGGTATTTTCTAGAAATATTTATCCAATGCTTCCAATTTTCTGCAGAATAGGAATGGCCATGTGGAACAATTTGAAGTAGAAAAGAGGAAGGAGTGGTGGGTACATATAGCAGAAACCTCTGAATATCAGTTTTAAATTGCTATAAACAGRTCCACTGCAAATTCCTCAGTCCCTTTTAGTGGAGCAAGACAGAAAAGGTCTTTGCTTCGAGTGTCTTGTGTGCCAGAATTGTGTTTCTCCATGACTTGGGCTCCATCACTGATGGTGAAATATGAGGATGATTGAATAAATGGTACAACTTCACCACCAGCCGTGGGTGGGGCTGTGAGTGTTTGTGTAAAACATCACACACACTGAAATAATGATGTTGTCTGGCAAGCCCTCATGGTACAATCTGCTTTACAACACTCAACAAGCGTTGTAGGAGTGCAAGTGTTGTACTCAAGTCCTATTCCAGGGGAATCCTGATAACCTCAGTGGAAGGAGTCTTCAGATATTCACAAAATCACAGAATCAAAGACTGATTGAGGTTGGAAAGGACACTGGAGGTCACCCAGTCCACTCCTCCTCCTCCTGCAGGGCCACCAAAACCTCAGGATCGTCTCCAGRTGGCTTTTGAGTCTCTCCAAGGCTGGAGACCCCCCAGTTAAATATTACCTCATTTCTTGCTTCTGAACACCGAGTTTCACAAAAGATTGATTGAAGAATACCTGACACGTATTTTAATTTCAAGGAATTTAGCCCAGAACTACACTAGGATTTACAGCCGTCAGTCTTTCACATGTGGAACCCAGCTCTGGTTTGTACAGGGATCTCATCCCCATTTCAAATTCAGCCCTTGGGAGGAGAACATCCCATGGGCTGGCAATGATCCTAAGGGCAAGTTTCTTTACACTGCCTTTGGTAACTGCAAAATTTCGCTCCAGTCGTTCCAAGGATGTCACTTATCACATCCCCAAACAGAGGAAGAAATTGGCCTGTCTTAGAACAACTTCTGTCTTCAGAAATATAAAACTGAAAACCTATTTCCAGCCTCCTTTTCCTTGCCCACTCATTTCCAAGATGACACTTCCCTCTCTGACAAGCAGCTCCTCCAGGGCTTTCTGAGCACTGCAGCTCTGGAGGAGCAGCAAATCCCCAAGTCCACACCACACATATCCTAGTCTTTAGGTGGCTTGTCTCAAGATGGACATTTTCCTGCACAGGCAGGCACAGCTCTCCAGCCCATGCAATCTCTCCATGCTGAAAGCAGCAGTGAGCTGCACAGTACCAGGGGCTCACAACATTTTTTCCTCTTGGTTTGCAGCTAAACAGGCCCACCCTAATACACAGGTTCCCTTTGACTGATGCCGTCAAATCCACAGCTTCTGTAGAACCAGCACATTCTCAAATGCTCTCTCTCTGTTTCATAATTTGCACCTTCTGTGTTCAGAAGGGGAAGGGTTCATAATCAGTTGTAGAAAACTATATTTTATTGCACAAAGATGAATGTTGATCAGCCTGTGCAACACCAAAGTTGACTTCAAGAAGAAAATATGGTGTGGGTGATACCTTGGTGCAGCTCCCAGGTATCTCATGATTCCTGCAGCTCAGTGAACAAGGGATGCACTGTGAATCTGCCAAAGTAAATATTTTTCCACTTTTCTGGAGAACAAATGTTCACACCTCCCACCTTGAACGATGTGGGACCCTGCACTATCAGAGCAGCATTTTTCTGCTACCATCATCTTTCCTGTTGCTCCRAAGGTCAGGTTAGGGGTTAGCCATGAGAACAAGGCTCTGCTTTGGAATAACCTTCTGCCTACCCATCAAGTCAGCCTTGCTGGACTTGCAAATGTGGGTCTGGGTGAGTCCAGGGTGCCTGACAGCATGGGTGTGCTCCTTAAATCATATTATTGCTTAGCTTGATTTCATAGTGAAAAACCCAAAGAAACTGTGAGCAGAGACTGTGTGTCTGGAAGACAGAGTGGGGAGGAGTAGGATTTGCTCTCATCTGTTCAGGAGGAGACCTGAATTGGAAATTATTTTGTAARTGTAGCACTTGAGAGCTCTTGCTTTCTTTTCCTATTACCTCTTCTCTGAGTGGCTGTGATCAGTATCACTCCAGGTACCATTCTGGGAGCAGTTTTTTTGTCTCAGTTCCTGAGGATTTGGTCCTGTGCTTCTCTTTCTTCCATGGCCAGTGCACACAGTTCACTGGAGCATTAGGGCTTTACTGCTTTGGCACCACAACTTCTGGTACTGTGCAGGGCCTGGCATGATGGATGGGGTCCCTCAGCATCTCCAGAGCAACACTATCTTATTAATGAGCAAGGAGGGGTAAGGCAGTGCAGTTCTGAGGTGTGTGCACTGAGGCACCAACAGTGAGAGCACATCTGTCAGTCCCATCTCCACCAGATGGTTCCTTTCTGTGCCCAAAGCTGCTGTCATCTATTTCATCAGTAATTTAGTTCAGGGCTAACTGAGGAATGGACACATCCCAGGTAGGGGAAGAGTGGTCTGACACCTGAAAACTTTGACAGGAACATAAACCCATGTAAATTCTTCAGCAATAAGTTAAAGACACTCAGAGTTTTCTTTTGAATGGATTGAATTTTCATTRAATCCATTTCAACCAAAGATTTTAATTGAAAAAAGAGAAAACAATTTTTTTTAATTAATATGTGCCAGGCCAAGCCATTTCTTTTTATTATTATTCTTTCTTGGAAAAAAAAAAATTTGGGAAAGTTTTTTTTTGCTTGGGAAACAAGTTTTTTGCTCACTAAAAACAGTTTGAAAGCTGATTCTATTTCAATTTAACAAAATAAAARCAACAAAATGGAAAAGTTTGGAAAGAAGTTGTTAAAAGGCTGAGCAAACAGTAATTTAAGGTTTCCTCATTGAGCAGTTCTTCATGCTCAGAGCTTCAGGAAGGTTTAAACCAGGGCAGTACTTTCTCCTTGGGGTGGACAGGRAGGACATATGGGGGCAGCCAGGGCAGCAGCAGGAGCAGCTGGGACTGAACAGGCTGTTTCCAGTCAGTCAATGTCTGTTTGCTGATCTGTAACTGGGAATATTTGGTACATTTTTCACTGAGGTTCAGTAACAAGGCCATATATTTGTCTGAATCTTCAGGCAGCCTGAGCTCACACTCRGTGCAAAGTTTCACCTTTTTACAGAGGGTGTCATAACCTCCTGGGCTCCCAAGATAAACATCTATTCTCTCACTTTTTGATGAAAAGACAAAATATTTCTTCCATGCACAGCTGAATGTTTATCTTGCTGTCCCATCCCATTTTCACAGCAGAAAATGCTGGGCTGTGACCATGGCTGGAGCTTGGATGGGGCTCTGAGCAGCCTGGGCTGGTGGAAGTGTCCCTGCCTATGGCACCAGGTTGGAACTGGATGATTTTAAGGTCCTTTCCAGCACAAACCATTCTATAATTCTGTGATTCTGTGATTGTTTTCTTAGACACAGAAATCAAACTGAGGAGCACTCAATCTTACTTCCAGCTTGATCTTCTTTGTTGGGGAGCAGATCATTTGTGATAGCCAGGTACACTGGGATCTTGAAGTCTTTGGTAGATGTTTCTAGCAAGTTATGAGAACAAAAGCATTGTGGGATGAATGATTTCAAACTCTTGAATTCATGGTGGGACTTTAAGCTGAGCTGAGGGGAATTTTTTTTTGTCAAACTCAAAACATATTAATAGGAAAATGATAAAGGAGAAATTGAGTGAAGAATYTTTTACCTATTTTGCAGAAGCTTAGAAAGAGTCAAAAAACCTTCTTTGGAAGATTGGTTTGAGCTGTGTATTTTACCAGTTCAAGCTCTCTTTTAGCAGTTTAAACCAGTAGTAATAAAATTAGAAAAGTGGCCAAAGTCAAAATGCAGCATTTTGAACAGCTGAAACAGATTGCTCCCATGGTTCTTTCTGAGCCTTGAGGCTTCTTGCAGTACTGCTGAAGTTGAATGAGCTCCTTCAATGCAACTGAATTTGCAATGACTGTTTTCRTGGCATTTCTCTGAATTCAGCAACCTGACAGCAGCCAGAACCCAATTTTTATTCCTTTCCAGTGCAGCATCTCTTTTTCTCCACGTTTGTGTGCAGTGCGTGTAGCTGTACCATTGACAGCCTCAGACACCCCAAACTCCACCCAGCAAAGACTGATGATGGCTRAGGGGTGTTGCTCAAGCAGAGGAACAGGGTGCTGTGCCTTCCTCCCTAGGGCACAAGCAATTTAGATTGGCTACAGAGAAATCACATTTAACTCTGCTGTGGCCATAGATTTGGGTTACCTAAGCTGGCTGTTGCTCTRTTAAGGTAAAAAGACAATTTTTCTGTTTGCAGAACATGTAAGACAAGTTCAGATCCTGGGGGTTCTGATGGTCACTCTTTTCTGCCAATGGGACTTCCCATTCCTGATATTTGATCCTTGTGGGGACTTTCCTGGAGCAGTGTTCAGGCACCTTTCTGTAGTTTCAGAAGAATACTGCAAACCCACTTTTGCAATTTCATGGGGAGAAAAAGCAGGTTCAAACAAAATGTTTTCACTTTCTCTTAATGCCACAATGTCAGGTCTTAGAAATTATTTTCCCTTGCATGGCAAAGGCTTTGGGCAGTGCAAGGCCCTGAGCTCATCCCAAGACTTTGCTATTGCTTGCAGCAGCTTCCAGTTTAGCAGCTTCTTGAAATTTGAATCTCACAAATTCAAGAGATTTAAATGCATTTAAATGTCTTCCTGAGCACTTTCTTGTTCCTTTGAGTCCTGGTGGGCCGTGTGGATTTCTCAGAATTCAGCACAGAAGGCAGCAAGTGAATAAAAAGAAGAGCTCAGAGGAAGACATGCAGATGAGGATCCATTTGGCCAGATCACTATCAACTTCCAGGCTGAATTACAACTGAGCTGCTCCTATCTTGGCTCAATCAGTCTGCCCTTAGAAGAATGATCTATCAAAGAAAGTCTAAATATATCCAGGCTTGGAGAAAGGGCTCCCAGCAATGGAGGCCAGAGACGGAGCAGTTTAAGGCATTCTCAGCACAGCTCCTTCACCTGTAGCTGACCTTTCTGCTCAAAAAGAGAATTAATACTTTCAGAGTGTCAAGAACTTGTTCTTTGGAGGCATCACTAAAAAGGAAAGTGGCTGTACCACAAGATATTTTTGTCCTCACCAGGAAGCTACAYGAGCATTAATTTAAATGCATTAACACGAAGTTGCAGATTGTGGATGTTGGAGGGAAGCCCATCTTCCTCCCCACTCCCTCAGCTGCCTTTCAGCATTTCTGTCTGTGACAGGGCTGTGCTGGACCAGAGCTGGGACTTGGTGCCACTGGACACTGAAAGATGTCCCACTGGGAAGGGTAGGAAGTGTGGGAAGTGTCCAGGTCTCACCGCAGCAGCTCACAGCACAACAAGGAGCAAGCCTTTTGGCCTTCAGTTTCTAAAATTTGCCCTTAGATCCCCCAGCAGAAGCTCTGCACTAACAGAACTGATGGAAAGCTGAAGGCAAGGATGGCTTGGCCAAACCAAAAAGCCTCATTCAGATCTTCTGAATGCCTCTTGATTTCCACAACAGATTTCCAGCGAGCTTGGAAAGAGCAAAACTTTGCAATTAGTTGGAAAATTTCAGTGAGGATTTCAGTGCCTAGGCTGGGATTTGTGGTGTTTGAAAGTCCCAGTGCTCCCTGTTTCATGCCTTAATTTCCCTACCTTCAARTGGAAATGATGTGGCAATAATTAGTATCTGGAAAGCATTTCAGATGTTTATACAGTGCATTCCCTAGAGCCAGTTACCTACAATCAATGGGATATAATGGCCTCATATTATCACAATAATTAAATCCATCCAGCTCTCCACTTAACTAATGTTTACAGTGCAGCAGTGAGATAGAGGAAATCTCAACCTTACCCGGTTGACAGAGAACATATGTAAAGGAAAAAAATACAATATTCAAGACCTCTTATATAAAAAATCCCCATGTGTTCCTAAGCAATTAAACCCCAAGAACTGTTGGGCACCCTGGATCACTTAGTTTTTGGACTGCAGGAGTCCACCCTGAAACTCAAAGAACTGTAGCCATGCAGGGCAGGTCTTACCCTTAGATCCTGGTAATAAAAATTATACAGACTGTGATTGGAGCAGCTGTAATTCTGCAGCCCTCTCCCAGACATTTACTATCTGTTGTTCTAAATATAGATCTTCAATAAATTATTGCTGAGGCAGAAGGAGTCATACTTKTTCTCTGAAGCCTCTGTCTCCAAGGCCAAAGCAAATTATTGGTAATACACTTGTGCTAACCAGCTTGTCTTTAACCCATAGATGGTTTTGGAGAATATTTTTACCTTCATCACACTTAGGTGGTATTCAAATGTAAAAGTCTGTTTCAATTGAAATTAGGTGATAGAGGCATTTTTTACGTAAAGATGTCTAGGACTTCATGAAAAAGACAAAACAAAATCTTGTAGAATTTTATGTGTGAAGGCTGAGTTCTGTTCTGATTCTCCTTTCCTTCCTCCAACCTAGAAAAGAAAGGATAAATCTGATGCAGTCAGGCCTATGGTCTAGGTATATGTACAAATATTCATTTTACTATGAGCAAACACATAGGCTAGAACCATGATCACAAATGCTGGCTCACCAAAACCTGAACTTTTTACAACCTACTCCTGTGTTTTGTGCACTTGAAAGAAAACAGAGACCAAAAAGATGTATCTGAATAATACAAGTTCTGTGCTTCGGATGGAGCAAGTGCACCTCCAATGTGATTACCAGGAGCCAAGTGGGACTGTGTAATTTCAAACTGATTCTGAGCTGTATAATGAATCCCTCAGAGAATTTATTGCAGCATAAGTAACAGCAGACAGACCATCTCATGTATCAAAAACAAACTCCATTTGATGTATCTTTAGAGTAATACTGAATAATAGAAGATACTGTGTATCATCTTAATTTTTTATGATGCAACATCACAATACAGGTCAAATAGAAATTTTCTTTCCTAAAAAAAAACCAAAAAAACCCCAAAAAACCAAGCTTAAACACATAAAACTCTAGAAATACAGAAAGTGGGACTCTAGAAGAAAGACTCTAGAAAGTGGGAAACTCTGCTTTGACTTCTGTGCTACATTGGGCTGCTCATATCCTTATTTTCTGAGAGTCCTTCAAATACGGCATCTGATGTCATTTCTTAAACTTGAGAAGAAGGAAATTCTTCATGAAGAAGGCTCTTTAAACAGCTTATAAAAAAAAATAAAAGGAAGTTCTGCTGCCCATTTCTTTATACCTCGTCTTGCCACTCTCACATATAAAATTGCTCATAAGCATTCACTGAGAAAATGTAATTCAGCTTCAAGTAGAAATATAGACTCACATAATAGTTCAGGTTGGAAGGGACCTTAAAGATCATCCAGCTCCWATCCCCCTGCTATGGGCAGGGACACCTTGCACTAGACCATGTTCCTCAAAGCCACTTAATAATTTCACCATTCCTGATGGACTTTTCCATCAGATGCCTGACAAAAGTTTGAATGGAACCTATATAAATTCAGTGTTGTGCCAACAGGAGCTCATTTCAGCACTGTGTGCTAAAGAYCCTTTTGTTAGATACCCCTGACACAACTTTCTGTCCCACATGCCTTCAAATCCAAAGCTCCTGCTGCTCATTAAATCTCTACTTTTGGTTCAGGGGTTTAAATGACTTCATCAGTACCATCAATTGACATGAGCCAAACTTTGCTTTATGTGAACAACCACAATAACAGAGAACTTCTTGTTGGCTCAAAAGGTTTTTAAAACAAAGAGAAAATATAGAGACCTCCCCTTCAGCAACATCTACTGTGTCAGTGCACTTTGTGTGATTTGAGAAGCATTAGCATTTTGTTTTGTTTCAGTCTTGTAATTAGAAGGATTGTGCTTCATTATCCCACTGTAGCTCCCACTGTGACACAGTCCTGGTTATCTTTGTAAAAGCAGTATTTTATACCAGCATCCAGTTCTGTCAATTGAGCACTGGATATTTYTCAGTTTCTTATTTCAAAATAGTATTTAAATGAAAAGGAAACAGTATCTTCYCCTCCCCAGCCATTTCTTCTTATGAAGTCCTTATATTTGGGAATGATATAAGGAACCATTTCAGACAAGGGAGTTTTTTCCATGGAACTGAATACTTGAACTATTGAGGGGAAAGATACATTTTGGGGACTTGGATTTTTTTTCCTTTTTCTTTACATGATAGCTCTTATTAAAAGGGAAAAAAAAAACCAGTTCACATTAATTAACTGATATTTATGTGATGGGGAGGAGGGGGTTGGGTCATTTTTATCCCCCCAAAATGCCCTGAAGAGCTGTTCTACAGAAGTATGTTTGTAGATACTGGCAGTTTTCAGTCTAAGTCTCCAAGGTTATATCTATGAACTGTATCCAAAGACTCCACTGCCTCCTTCTTTTCTTTAACTCATCTGCCAGTATCCTGCCCTTCCTCTAACAATCAGAGCCTCTCCTTGAACAAAACATATGCTCATAGCTAATAAGATGATGTTGTCAGTGATACATATAATCTTGTGTTCCTGTGTGCATATGTTAACTGCAGTATTCATTTGGAGTATTCTGATATTCAGAAGGGAAAAGGGCTTTCCTATATTTATGTTAATTAGCATAACATAGTCTACCCAGAATTCATCATATTCTGCTAAGCTCTGCCAGAGAAAATGTATTAATAGCTGAACTGTTGCAATCCTTTATTAATATCAGCACTGCAACTCTGTACCAGTTTTAAGGCTTATCAAGAAGACAGGATTCTTGTACTTATTCCTTAAGTCTTTCCTAGTAAACAGAGATAATGAAAAAATTGCTCCAGGGGAAGAAGCTTGGGAGGAAAGTCAAGTGGTTTTTAACTCCRTACTGGGTTTTGTCCTGTAGCTGTTGGATCAGTGACAATGAATTCTTCCAAGGGTTCCCGGTTCAGGGGAGCATTTTGTGCTTCCTCATCCCAGACAATACCTGCACTTTAAATCTTTGCCATGAATGTCTGGGGAGGGCCCTCTGATAGGAGCCCTTCCWAAGTAGATATGTCTGTTTTCTTGGAAAGCTCTGGTGTAGCAGGATGTTCTGCCTAAGTGGAGGTAAATCAACTCAAACTTTGCCCAATTTACAAAAGTTACCAGTGGATGGAGAAGTGAGGTCGCACTGCTTTTGGTATTGGAGAGTGCTGAGATCAGCCTGAGCCATCAATCCCTGAGTGAAACATTCAGAGGATGTTTTCTRTCTGAAACCTGCACTGGTGAGGGTGTGGCCTTGCAGCTCACCCAGAAACATCTGACTGACAAGTCAGTCACTTCATACTATAAAAGTCCAGTCCCACTTTTTTATGGCAGGGACTCCTAACATACTCCTAGGAGTGGGGAGATTGCTCCCTGAAGTGGGGATGTCCCTCAAGGTCATTCCTCTAGGCTGAGCAAAAGAGAATTGCCCAAAGTCATTGGTATGGATAAGTAGCAGCAATCTCTACTTAATAATTATTAAGCTTTGGAATTGTTATTTGATAAATAGTGCAATATATTAGTAGTTATAACTGTCTATACTGTGTAGTAAATAATACTGATTAAAGCCTCTTAGTCTATTCATTATCATCTTCAATTTAAAGAAATAATTTTATYCGTATGTTCAGCTTAACATCCTAAATCCTGTGGGACAAAGTCGTGTGAAGGGTCAATTACACCTATACAATCCTTTAGACACAAGTCATTGACCAGTCTGGGGCTAGAAGATGATCCAGCCCCACCCAGACTCCTTTCTGAGTAGTTTAGAGGGCAAGGGGGTCCCTTCTGCTCCTAAATGGAAGTGTCTCCCTTATCAGCTTTGCCCAGAGCTTCCATTCAGCCCGTGACATTTGGTGTGACACTGTTTTCCTGTCATAAGGATTCACTTCAACCTKCTTCTTTTCACTTCAGCTTTAGTCTTTTTTCTCTGCTCCCACATTTTCAGCACTTTTTTTTTACCTTTCACTCCTTTTTTTCAAGGTGTCCTATTCTCTTTCTAGCTGATCATCTCTGAACTGCATGTCTGGACCTGGGGCACAATTTTTGCAGAGAAAGGAAAGCAGAGAGAATTTTAACACACCCTGTGTGGGCAGTGCATTGTCTAATACAATATATTCTGTTTGTCTGGGGGATCTCTTCTGTTGGCAAATTTTATTAAAGGAACTGTTTTGCCTGCATACTAAAAGAACTCATTCTTCTTGAACTTCTGGGTACAAACTGACACAAATATGATTAATACAAACCTCCAATAATTACCACTGTTTAAAAAAAATCATCAAACATGAAAATAATTAAGAGAAGAAGAAAGGGGAAGAAAATGCATTCTAATTTGAATAAGAACAYATGCATGGCTATGAARCAGAAAGAAAAATAAAACAKGAAAAAATTTCAAAACAGCAGAGCWTGTTAATTCCTTTCCAGCATCTCTGTATTTGCAAAAGAAATCACTGAGTCGAGGCCTACAGGTGAGAACCATACCAAGGCAACAAACTCACCTGGGCACAAGTTTTACCAACTGACTGCATTGACCAACAATATGAAAAAATAGTAACAATCACATACCTCCATCTGGCACAGCTTTTACAAGTCAGTCCTGGCACAAAAGCAGCTGTTCTAGCAAGGCCAACCTTTACACCTGCAGGAAAACACTTCAGGGGACACACATTTCTGTTTCCAAGTTCTAAGGCAAGGACTGTCTCCCCATGTGCCAACAATCTTTCTTTGCATTTGTTATTCTTCTAYTCTTCTCTGAAGGGGATTTTGAGATCCCACTAGTTTCCATGAGGTCTAAATTTCACTAAATCATAATCTTTCCCACTCTATTAATGTTTTATGGGAGAGTATTTGTTTTCTGAACTGCTGTCTCTTCATCTTTCCCACACTGCTCTGTTTCATCAATACAGTTCATCTTTTAAGTTGTTTTCTTTTTGTTGAGGGTTATTCATTAAGATTTGATATAAATTTGAAAGCTGCTAACCCTGACCACTTATCTTTAATGCAAAAAAGAAAAAAAAATAGCCTATTTGTAGCAGAAACCTTGTCAAATAGTCTCATTGGGATCACAGAGCTGTGGTGAGATAGGGAAGATGGCTGGAGTGCTACAGTGGAAGGATAAAGGATTTTGAGGAAGGACAGGCTGGAAAGTCAAGCAAATTGCCCCRTGTGAGCTGCAGAAAGGCATGGAGCTCTGCCTAGGGATGGGTGATGAGCCAGCTGAGAGGTCAAGAGCAGTGCTCAGAGAAACATGGCTGATATGGCTAAAGGCCACTGGAGCTGAAAAAGCGGTAGCTTCGGCTACTGAAAAAGAGCTGAAAAAGCTTCCAGAAGCCTCATGTTCCCAGACTCTGGTCTCCAGCAGGGGCTTGAATCACTCTGGTGTCTTCTGAAGGGGGAATACAGCAGGACACAAACAACCCACTGCCAGACTCAAAATGTCTCGGTTTGAAAGACAGGTGTCTGCTTAAGGAAGG
>JACDOX010000049.1:2473808-2560960 GCA_014549065.1 Cardinalis cardinalis
GTGGGAAACTGCCTGTGATGTTCCAAACCTCAGCTTATATCCAGGTAGGAATGCTTGGCTCCTCCCCCTGGGCAGAGCATCTCCCAGTGGGATGATGTAATTTTATCAGTCCTGCAGTGACACTCACTGGCCATCAACAGAGGATATCTCCTGGAGGGAGGATTGGTAGTGAAAGAGATAAACTGCCCAATTAACAGAAGATACCTGTCCCACCTTTAACAGACAGGAACAGAATACACACCGCCATTTCCAGCCTGAGACAGGCCAGCAGCAGCCTGGCCAGAGGTCAGTCTYCAGGGGTGTAACATGGGGTTGACACTGGCACAAGTGTTGTTTAGCACCTGCTGAACTGACAGAGATGAYTTGGCTGTGTACCCTCTGGAGGTTTCCAAGTGACACAAAACTGGAAGAGGTGACTGATACATGAGAGGGTCGTGCTGCCATTCAGAGGGACTTCAACAGTATGGAAAAACAGATTGACAGGAATCTCATTGACAGGAATCTCATGAAATTCAATACACAGAAATAGAAAGCCCTGCATCTGCCAAGRAACACCCCCCTGCACCAGGATAGACTGGGTGCCAACCAGCTGGAAAACAGCTTGGCACAACAGGACCATGGTGGACACCAAGTGACCATGACACAGAAATTTGTCATTGCAGCAAAGAGGGCCGTGATTCCTGGGCTGTGATATTTGGAGTAGTGTCAGCAGGCTGGGAGAGCTGATCCTTCCTCTCTGCTCACCACTGGTGACACACATCTGCAGGTTGTGTCCAGGGCCGGGTTCCCCAGTAGAGGAGAGACATGCACGCACTAGAGCAAGTCCATTGGAGGGCTGTGAGAATGATGAGGAGCATCTGTTGTACAAACAGAAGCTGGGAGAGATCAGGCTACTAATCCAGCAGAAGAAAAGGATCAGGAGGGTCTTATCTTTGTGTATAAATACCAGTTTTAAAGGGAGTGAAGGTGACAGAAATTCTTCTCACTGGCATTCAGTGACAATAAAGGTGGTATAGGCATAAATTGAAATACAGGGAATTCCACTTAAAATAAGAAAATGCCTTTGTATTGCGAGGGTATTTGAAAATGGAATGTGTTCCCCAGAGAGGCTCTAGGGATGTGTAGTGTCCATCCTTGTAGATAATAAAAAATCAATAGCACATAGCCCTTGTAGGGTCACCTACAACCTGCTGTAGGTGACCCTGACTTGAGCAGGGCATTGGACTAGATGAGCTCCAGATGTGGCTTCCAACCTCAGCTGCTATATGATTTTGTGAAATACATTCAGCCCAACTGCCCAGTGCCTGGATACAAAAAAAGCATTCACAAATATTCTTTGGTTGAAAGTCAGTCACTGTATAGCTCACATTCTGAAGATGTATAAAAATAAAACAAGGAATGACAAGAAGGCTTTGCTTGGTTCTTCAATGGAACAGATTCTCTGGAGTAACACTTCAAGGTCACTGCCTCCATCCAAGCTAAGACCTGGGGGCTTGTTCTACAGGTCTGACATGCTCAAATCTCTAGCACACACAATAATTTTACTTTATTCTTAAACATGACATTGTTCATGCTTTACTGGAGTGGTGGGCAAGACTAGAGAGGAAAATAGCCGACCTAGGAATTAGAGCCATTTTAAGGTCAGACCTCCACCTATGAGACTGGGACAAGGTATCTAACATTAGGATATGCTCTAGAGATTAGATTGTTGCCAGTTGGCCAAAACAAAAATTTCACAATTTCGGGTATCTTCAGGTGCTCTTGTTCAGACTTGAGCAGGATCTGCCCTCTTTCAGAGCAGCAAGAGGATGTTCTGAGTTTACAGCCATTATAACACAAGGATAAATTGTTGGGGGTACTGAGTATTGTTCGAGTACTCAAAGAGTTACTCAAAGAGTAACTCTTCAGCACAGAAGATACACAGATTGAATCAAGGTGGCAAATACACCCAAAAACACTGACATGTTTGTCCTTCCATCAGGAATTCTTGGGGGACAACTTCTGGCATCCAGGGCCTCCTTTTTGCAAGACTCTCCATATGTTTTTGCATCCTAATGGTACAGTTTAAGAACAATATTCTCTAGAATTTAATTTTCTTCTACTTCAGCCTAATGATTTCCTGATCAGCCCCAGCAGGGGTTCAAACTTAAACTTCCTAACATCTTATATATAGCAAGAAACCAATAAATGCATCTTGATTACTGCAGTGGTGCTCAGCTGTGCCTCTTGATACAGCAGCAGAGGAGGTGCTGTCTGGAGTCATGTGGAGATGGTAAAGGAGGGGGAGTAGAAAGGGAGAACCAAGATACCGAGAGTCCCATGGCTGAGTAAAGGCAAAGGTGTTGCCAGCACATTAATAGTAGATGAAAATTACTCTGAACACCTCAGAACAGCTGGAAATGGCTTTGTGCATGCTCATGCCCATGTAGGACCTTAAGTGGGGCGTTTGGAAAAGACATGCTGGAGGCTGCAGGTCTCTGAGGTCTCAGCAGGGAGCAGACCTGCAGCCCTCCAAAAGCCAGAGCAGCAAGAGCTGAGAAGGAGACTGAATCCACCATGAAATCTATGGTCATTGAGCAGAGTCTTGGTTCAAATGATGCAGCATTTGATCCCTGGACAGAAAACCTCAGCCAGTGTTCACTGGAAGTTACAAGAGTCAGGCCATCTACTGCAAAGCAAGAGACAGAGGCCATTTCAGGATTCAATTAATTAATGGGGAAGGAGAAAGTACTGTATTGTGAGACCCAGCCCCTCAGGATGCAGAGAGAGATATAAAAGCAATCTTTGGTGCACACTAGCTCAACMTATGAGTCACTGTGCCAAATCCATCCCTGGTTTTTAAAGGCTGAAGAAAACAAAAAGAAATTTATTCTTTTCATTCTCTAGAAACAATCTTTGAGCTCAAATACTTACATCAGAAGGAAACTCAGAGAGGCTGAACACTGTGTTATTCCAGCAGGTTAGTTAATTAAAGTCCYCCTCAGGGTTTGTGCCAGGGTCCAGCTCCTAATAGTTGCTGTATCTGAGCTCTCCTTGAGGATCAACCCTCCCTTCTCCTTTCTGTCACACAAATGCTTTTCCATCCGGGTTTGTGGAGCAAAGAGGACACTCAGTGGCTGCTTAGGTTATCACAGGTATGTGTTCCAGCAGTTTTCCAAAGGAGCTACTCCTGGGAGCTGCTGGCAGAGGCTGCTCACAGAAGCATGCAGTGCCATGCTGGGTACAACACCAGCTCCAGATTTCCAGAGAAGGGCAGAACTCCCCACTCCAATCACAGGCATGCTAAGGCAGGGATCTATTTTTCAATTATATTTTTGACAAATGCATTTCTTAGGAGAATTTCTTGTCATTTCTGGGAGATGGAAGGAAAAAGAATTGAGAATGTCTCAATGGGATTTTTCCTCTTTGTACAAAATGTGATTACCTGCTTTTAGTATTCACAGCCACAACTTTCCATAAACCCAGGGGCCTTTTGAGTGCTGTAGGCACTTGATGGAAACAGATCAGGGCCACAGTGATGCAGCAAGGCAAAGGTAATGTTTGTGGGCTGAAAGGATCCAGGCAAGCATTTCCCCAGTATGGAGCAGAACTGAGTTTTGAGGGGTTTAGCCTGTGCCCCAGGGACCTCTCACTGTCATGGCTGAGGCAGCACASTGGTGTGAGAGTAGAAAATATCTAACAACCACTTTGCAAGCAAAAGACCTTGATAAAAAGCCCCCAGGCATATGRTGTGTGCTACACACAGTGTATGCTTATTGTTATCTCTGCAGTGCCTGCTCGTTTGCCTCAGCACCTTCCTTCCACAGGGTCCCCTTCCCAGACAGGGAGCAATGCACAGACTCTTGCATTGGAGAATGCTGTCACACAGCTTTCCCTCCATCCGGGTAAGTCCCAGAGAAAGCCTGGAGGATTGACCACRACTGTGGTTGCATTCACTGCTGAGTTACCCAGACAAAACGAGCAGTGCCCATTTCTCAAAAAACAGGTAATGTGTGGGTTCCAGAATGAATGTGTCCATGGGCTCCTTTCATTACCAACATAAATACGGGGAAGTCAGGAATTCAATTTATTCTGCTCCCTACAGGTTCCTGGCATTGGGGAATAAAGAATATTAGCAGAAGAGCAGAGGAAAATTGCACCACTGCTGCCTATGTTATCTGGCTTAAAGAAAGGAAAAATTGGAATCTCCAAGGTTTGTCTGGCAACATTTGATGCAATTAAGCTGATATATCAATAAAGGGGAAGGGTGGGTGGAGAGAAGGAGTGCAATTTCTAACTAGAGTAGTGCTCGTTTGGATMGTGACTGACACTGGGAAGTGATTGGCAAAGTCTTTTTTGACATCCTCAGGCTGMTAAAGACAGCAAGGGGATTTCCCACTGATATCAAACAGAAATTTGCAGAGATCAAAGACAGAATAAAGCATTCCTGTAGTGAGTAAACTGAAAAAATCTTCATTACTTCTAACATACTGCGCTGCCTATAGTCAACAACATCCTTTGCAGCACATCATCCTGCTTTACCCTCCTTTGGCACCTGACTTGGATTTCCTTACCTCTTCCGTTTTTTTGCCTCTCTTGCAGTCTCCCTGGCTGCCCCACCTGGCAACACTGTCAGTAGCAGAGCTTTTATTAGCAGCATCTTCTGGATTTGGCAATTATTAGTCAGCTTCAGGCCTTGAAAAGGAAATAGGTCTGATTCCATTTATACTCCTGGCATGCTCTTTAGCACAGGGACCATGTTTTCCCCCTGTATCTGTGAGGCACAGTAAGTGATAACGAGTCACACTGGAACTACCATGGTGGAGAAAATAGTGCAGCTGCTGCTGACAAGGGTCTGAGTGGGTCAGGCACAGACATCATTCAGAGGAGGGGTTTTAGGCTGCCTGAAGAAAAAATAGCTAAGGCTGCAACAATGTATTTGGGAAATTTTGTCAACAGATGTGTTGGTGACTTAAAATACAGAGATATTTATATATKTATATGCTTATAGATGTATATAAGCTTATGGATACTTGTTCTTCCATACTATGCAGAATAACTCAAACACACAGGTACAGTGAACACCTCAATCTGGACAAATCCTGTGGCCCGGCTTAGGTTTTGATTTGCCATGTAACTGAGTTTCATTGTTTTACTGCTCAACCTTGAATTAAAACAGGTCTGACACATTCTTCTCATCCCTTCAAAGCAGACTGCAGTAGGGTGATGCTCCTGGACTGTATCCCTTTACATCCATCTGGGACAGCTCCTCAAAGTAAAGGCTTCGTGCAAATAATCATCTCCCAGGTAAACTAATATGGAATCAAATACTGACATGTTTTCTTAAATCATATTTTTGTTAAACTTCCTAAAAGTTGATGTCTGACAGTACTGAAATAAAAATAAACTAATTGCTAAAATGTTTTAAAGTATCCATTGTTAAAACAGCTGCCTGGGACATCACTGGAGGGTTTTCTTCAGAGATAAGAACTGAACAGGCTAGTTTAGKATTTGCCTTGTTATTTCTCATTGTTTGCCTTTAAGTCAGCAATTTCAAACTAGTCCCACTGTGATTGCTTTGTCTTTCAAAACTCATTTCTCCCTGCCAAAATCTTYCTAGCATTATGTTATAACTTGTCTCCAACTTGCCTAAAATTTCTGGAGTTTAATTGGATGTAGTTCAGTTTGAGAATTAATGCAATACAAGAGCATAATCAATGAGCAAGAAAAAGCAACATTATCCTTTCTCAGTGTGTTGCATGCTGCAAAAGTCAAACTAGACCAATCWCAGTCCACAGTTACAGATATTCCTTTCAGTACACCCATGAGAACTCCATTAGGGCTGGCACCAAAGACCAGAAACCTTCTGAGTCTTTTGAACATGGTTAGTGAACATAAAAGTCCTTCAGACTTCATCTAAAAGTTGTGAACAGGACTTAGGTATGCTTCAYAAGAATTTGGCTTGCATGCTACCAGAACATTCAAAAAAGCCCTTTGTCCTTATACTTGAACAAACTAGAATAAAAATGCCTAAAGAATACTGAAAAGTAAAATCARTATGTCAGACAGAGGGACACAAATTTATATTTGATAGTGCAAATAGGYTCATGAGCCSAGAAGTGGGAAAATGGAAGGAGGARCACATTACAGAGAGTAATTACAGAGAGTAATGTTTGCAAGCAGTARAGGCAGGAGCTGCTGCTTCACAACTGCTTCCCGTGAAATCTGGAGTGGGAGAAACCCGGGTCTGTCCAGCATTAGACTGRCTTCTTTAAAAACTGTACTTTCCCWACTGCTTTTCAGGCTCATACCTAATTCACTCCTTGTGGTTTCTTTCTGCCTCCCTCCTTGTTTTTGCTTTCCCAGTGTCTTTCTCCTATTCAGTGTTTCACCTTCCCACCTACGTGCTCTCACACAATCACCAAGTCCCATTTCATTTCCTGCTCTTATTGGAAACTTCTAAGAAGTCTTTACCCMTCAAAAGGACTGTGTTTTGTGCCTCTTGTAGCCCACCAGCTGTCATTACTGGGATTCACAAGGCCCTAAATGCCTCAGTGTTCTCCAGCTTTCTCTGTACCTCATCAGCACTTGCAGTTACTGGCACTGCATTTCCCAAACCAAGTGCAACAAGAGTAGAATATCCAAACTGAAACATTTTGTCTTATATTCTTTGTGCATCCTAAAAAGACACTTCTAAAGTAGGACAGTTCTTTTCRGCCTGGATCTGTACCTTTGGCAAGGTTGGCTACTAAAATATCATTGCCCTCGCCGTACTGGCTGTCAAGCAGTTGGGACTTCTACAGAATCTTCCTTAGTAGTGTGGTTTGGGAAATCTGTTTCCCACATAGTGACTGAACACTARCAATGACACTAAACCACTCCACTCCACTCCTTGGTTTCATCTTCTTTAGCAGAACAAACCTTTATTCATCCTCCTGCTACCTTTTTTCAAAAGTGTACTTAGTGCTAGGCAGAAGGAAATTGCAGGTGGGTGCATGTAGCTGAATTTAGCTGCTGGAGTGAGTGGAACTACCTTCCACAAACATTTGCACAGCCCTAAGGAAAAATAATATCTCAAATTCAAATTTAATTCAGACTTAGTTGTAACAGAAGCTTTTAGAAATTTATTAGCCTAGATCAAGGTGTCCAAAGAAGAGCAGTATTTCCTAGAAGGATCASCTGKGAAGTAGCTAGAAAGTGTGAGTGAGCCTTTTAGGAGTCATGGCATATAGGCAAGGTGGCTGTGGAAGAGATAAGCAATGTTTTCTGCTCAGTGARGGCAGGACAAATGGTGCTGCTTTAGTCTACAGCATGAGAACAACGTGGCAATAGATGCTGCTTTTAGAGTCACATCAGGCAAACAGCTGAGCAAAGTCTGGGGATGGCTGTTCTGATATTGAGGAACTGAAACAGCCCCTATGTGTCCTCAGTGTTCTAATTCCTCTGGCTCTAGGGCATCCCCCAGCAGTTCTGGGAACTGGTGCCAGGCTCGTCCAGGGCTGTGGATGGGCACAAGAAGGTCTTGACAGCAGAACCCCCCTGGGATGCAGCTTAAAGCCGCAGCAGCTGTGACAGGCCACAGGCTGCCTCTATGGCTCTTCACACCTCGTTCCCAAGGGAGTAGCTGTTCCACAAGGGAAGTGRAAGAGGGATCTCAAAGGCAGTCACAGCTTTGCCAAGGCTGATTCTGCTGGCAGAGTCTCTCAGAGCCATCAGTGCTAGTGGTTTAATTGCATTTGCATACTGTGCTATTTCCGAACACCCTGCGCAACAGCCCTAATTTTGCTCTCAACAAGATGTGACGTCTGTGACTTCACTGACAGCCTAAGCTACTGAAAATCTAAGTTTTAACTCACAAGTGACTCACAGTCCTGGCCTGTGACCCTCAGTACTGGTTCCATTTCCTTTTCATATCAGATCTGTCTGTTGTTCTTTAGATCAAATAATCCARGAGGGCTCCTGTGGGAGGGCTCGATGGCTCTCAGGGAATTGTAACACGACTGACCCATCCAGAGACCTCCRCCCAGAGACCAAACTCTCCCTGTTTAAATGGAGGGGATTTCCTCTCCTGCTCTGCCCATGGAAGGAACATCATCACAGACTGCAGAGGAGCAGTGGGGCTGGTCTGTGCTGCCAGCCAGGGAAGTTCATGGTGGTCTTCAAGAAGAACCATTAGTAGGAAGTAGGAAAGCAGGGCAAAGGATGAGATCCAGAATACTGAGAGCCTTAAATCACCTCCCTCAAAAACAGAAGCAAGTAACTCAATATGTAGAGAGGTAAGGGGTCAATCATGCTGTTGTTAGTATAATATCACAAGGCACAGCAGGGACAATAATTTGGAGTTGATCTARAATTTTTATAGTGGAGGGAATTCAGCCATGGTTTAAAAGCCTGTAACAATTAAGACTTTACTTGATTTATCATGAAGCTGGTTAATTGCCCTCTCAGTTAAAYATTAGCTTCATTTTTCATTCCTGGCAATGTGGCTCCCTGGTTTTATAGTTTATAGTTCCTGGGTCTTGGTGTACCTTTATTCCCTGGAGAGGAGGGCCTGTGGTTCCCTGTCAGCTCTTTGAGGAGCTGTCTGTGGATGCCAGGGGTGTTCCAGCAATGCCTGTGGGCTCCCACATGGAGCAGGGTCTGGGTGTGGTTTTCAGAGCCAAGCCAGCTGTCACTAAAGCCCAATTTTTAGATTCATGATTCTAACACAGGCATGTCTTTCTCTGACTTTGATCCATGCCCTATTATCTATGATTTGCAAACATGGTACAAACCACTAGTTACTCATCAAATCTTCATAAATCTCATGATTTTCAGTCATTGTTTTAGGGAAAATTCAGGGGCTTTTTAAATTAAGGTTTGCCCTCTGTTCATTTTTATTACTGTTTATTTTTAGAATAAGAAATATGCTTARCATCATTTGATAGCTGAACATGGAACAAGTAGTTCTATTAATAGACTGAAGTGTTCCTGTTGCTGAGGAAGATTAGTACAACTCTGCTGAATGAAAAGCACAATAAAAATGAAACATTAGCATAAATGAAAATATTTTGATTGTTTGCTATAGTTGTCCTTGGTAATGAAATACAAGGTGAAGCTGCAGAAATTATATGAACTTGAAAAATTTTATATATTTGAATAATCTGTGTGTGGAGGAGGTATTCTGTACAAGGGACTGGTTTCTTGGCGTTTTCCCCATGGCAGTGTTCCTGCAGATCATGACATCCTTATTAATGGAGAAGATGTTAGCTTAAATAAAGTACACACCTCCTTAATTTCAAGCATAGCAGGTATGACTCTAGCTYTTCATTTCAGGCTAGCTGAATCCAGAACTTCATCCAACATTTCTGTGTTACAGATTGAAACCTAAACCAGCAAAGGCAGGAACTCTCAACAGAGATTTGTGTAACCTCTGACCTCTCTTGTGACCCGTGAGAGGAGCCAAGGGAATGGTCTGGAGCTGTGCCAGGGGAGGTTTGGGTTGGATGTCAGAGGATGGTTGGGCACTGGAACAGGGTCCCCAGGGAAGTGCTCACATCACCAAGCCTGACAAAGYTCAAGAAATGTTTGGACAACACTCTCAGGGCACGTGGTGGGGTTCTTGACRTGTCCTGTGCAGGGCCAGGAGTTGGACTCCATGACCTTTGAGGGTCCTTTCCAGCTCAAAACTTCCTATGATTCAATGGTTCTGAGTCTTTGCTTCTGATTCTAACCACCAAGAGCACAGTCAATAATTRTTTCCTGAAATGAGTGTTTTGTTTTGCTTTAAAATGAGCAGTAACATACTTGGCTTATAWACTTTCATTATATTTTATGCAAATATTTTAAAGATGCAGGAGTATCTTTTCCAACTGCTGGTGAGAGTGACGTGGGTGTTAAATATTAACCTGCAAGCTAATTAAAATTCTTAAATAGTCCTGGTGATTTTAAGTCCTGTCATTTTTTATTTCACTGGCACTTGGGTTACAATCTCTTGGCTGATTCTGATCTCCCRTAAAAGTTTTGTTTGAATGGTTAAAATATTCTCCTTTTATTTTTATAGCATATCTACTCAGACTCTCAAAAAATCACACACTTCTAAACTRATCTGGGATTGGCCTTACTGAAGCTGATTTTCTCCATGGCCTTAGGTAAACCAATATTATCTCTAATCTATGTCAAACTGAATTTCACAAACACATACCCAAAGTCACAAGTGTTTCAAAATCAGCTTTCATTTAATAAACCTTTGAAGAAAAGTATTTGAGCACTAAAAGGCACAAAGTGCAAGATATCTTGCAGATAGAGAGAAATGTCCAGCAATATGCTGTCACCATGTGACAGGTCAGTATTTGTTTAGCTTTAAATCTCTTTCCTTCTCTGTGAATGTCAAAATAGTATGTATTTGTTTAGCTTTAAATCTCTTCGTATTTGTTTAGCTTTAAATCTCTTTCTTTCTCTGTGAATGTCAAAATATATATTGCTATATATTTGTATAAAAGCCAGGTGGAGTAAGATAAGCACTGGAATTACTAATACAGGCATTAAATGAGCACAAGATTGGGCTTCCATTTGCTCTAAGTAATGCAGACCAAGAGYTGCACTGTAGCTCCAACATATTGAACTTGTTTTCTATTCTTTCTAGATTTCTTCCTGCCAGGCCAAGCTGCATCAAAATTGCAAGGGAACTCAGTTCTGCTGCTGCTGACAGCACTTTCTTGTTGATCTTGCTTTACAATACAWGATGCTATTTGCTTGATTGCCATGTTCGCCCTTGCCTTCATAGAAATTTTGTGCCATGGAATGATTTTTATATGAGGAAGGAAAAAAACCCTTTTCATCTACTCAGATGCACAAAAGTCATGAATGCAGACAGCTCCAGAGCTGACCTGCACACTGGACTAAGTCCCTTAGGTTGTGTCTACATCCCCACAGTCTGACACCAAGGGCAGCTGCCTGCTCCTGTAGGAACAAATCCTTTTCCCTGTGAAATGGAACTGCTGCATCCTTAATCCCACAGGGAATGACCCCAGCTCCTGTTAGCTCCTCAGCTGTGTCTGGGGACTGTGTGGGAGCACGTGGGTTGGTCCCAGGCAAAAAATGCAGCAGGAATAATTTCCAGAAACTGGGAATAATCAGCACTGTTAASTTGATGGCACAGATGGAGCCTGAGAGTCCCCTTCGACTTAAACAGGAGAAATAGATGCTTTGTCATAAACATCAAAAGTAGATAATTCACATCTTTAGCTGCTTATTTCTCTTATTAAAGAGACTTTAAAAGTATGAGGAGTGTCCAGGAGAAAGACAAACATCTACATGGTAGAAATCCAAAGGTAGATAGGATGAATCTTTCTGAACTCACAGCCACACTTGCAACATAATGTCCCATATTAAGGTCAGTGGAGTTTAATTAATAGTTTAGTTTTACACATGCACTTCAAATGTCCTTCCTGTCCATCAATGATTTCTAAAATCAAGGCCAGTTCTTTTAATCCTGTTTTCACTGAAGCTAAGGGCAGATTCCTGTTTCTTCATTGGACSCTGGATTTCCTTGTTAAGGTTCAAGTCTCCAAATGAGAGATGCTTGTTTTAATTGGATTACTCATCAGTGTCTCTGCTGATAGGCAGCAGAGACTGAGAAAAACAATTATAACTCTGATATTCTGGACAGCTCTGCTACTCTAGCTCTCCCCTAGCATCTGAAGAATTGGCAGTTCTTAGAAGAAAGTCCATACTAAATTAGGAAGCGTTCCTTTCTGCTCTATATTAACAGCTTGCAAGCAGCAGGAGACCAAAGAGTWTTGCTCTATGAATTATTTTTTTTTTAAAATGCAGAGAATTAGTTCTTTTCTTGTTCTCTATTTTTATTGCAACACTTTTGCCAAGACTCCATATGCCAAGATGTAATTAGCTTTCAGAGAAGACATTCGCAGATCTGGCACAGACCATGGATACTTTAACAGCTTCTTTTCTGTTTCTTCTGAATATTAAGCAGGAGCATATAATTGCTTGTGACTCCTTTCAATGCATATCTGGAGTTTAAATAATTTTTCAGAATTAAATAAATATTTTTAAAAGTAAGATTAACACAAATAGTATTCAAAGAAGATATTTTAGGCACATACAAAATCAGGAACTCCTACAATTATGTGGTTCATTTCAGTGCAAATCCAGCCCTATCTTTTAATTATACATATATTCATTCTCTCTCTTTCTATATAAAGATGCCAGGTGTGTGCACTAGAGAAGGGCTGATTTTCTGAGGCCACCATGTCTTTTGGTATTCCTTGTCTCTGGAGTKCTTAATATCCCATTCATTTCTCTTTACATTTTATGGCTTTTAATTTGCTCAGCAATTTGTTCTTAACCAGACATCTGGAGCTAGCACAATATTTTCAATCAGCTTGAAGATCATTGGAAGCATTGAAAATTTTTACTGATATCACTGCTTTTCACATCAGCCATGGTACAAGCCATAACTGCATCAGCTCCTCCAGGCTGGCTGATCCTTGCTGTTTTACTGCCCACCATCATCTGAGCCAAGTACAAAGGATAAAAACCTCACAGCCATGGTGATACTCACCACATTGCACTGGGACAAGCCTGCAGACAGGAATGAGGTAAATCAGCCTCACTCCTGGACAGGCTGAGGGTGAAGGAAGGTCTGACCCACAGATGGAAGCTGCTGGAAGCTGCATTACCAGTGATGCATTGACTGGGGATCTCCTCCTATGCCCTGTTTGCAAAGAGGCTCCCTCTGCCTGCAACAGCTCTGTGAATAGCTTCTGCAAGGATGTCTGCATCTTTTTGACGAATTTTCCACAGCACATCTTCACCTCTGTTTGCTGGACCACCCTTGGCTCTGTGGGCCTGTGTTCTCAAAAGTGACTGGTATTTTGAAGGGCTTTTCCCCACACTTCTTGTCTGGCTCTTCCAGACATTCATCTTCTGGCTCCTGTGCAAAAGCAGCTGCCAGTGAGACTTGCAAGAGCTGCTCTCAATGGCAGTGAAATCCCTTTACTGTTTCCCATCAGGAAAAAAAAAAAAAACTTGAAATTTTTTTTACTTCTGTAAGACTGTCAGAAGCTGGACTCAGTGATCCTGGTGGGTCCCCTCCAGGTCAGGATATTCGGTGATTCTGCACATATTAGACAGTAATTGTTAGAAAATACAGTGGCATGGGGACACAGCAGGGACAAACGGGTGAAGCAACCTTGTGTAGGTCATGCATAGGCATGAGGCTGCTCTGTGCATGGCACTGCTGCAGGAGAGTTCTTAGGATGTGCTGCAGTTTATGCAAAGACCTGATTGAGTTTCATCTAAGTAAAGTTTGGCTGAGGTAGGAAAAGACACTTAAAAAATCACAGACTCATAGAATTGCTTGGGTTGGAAGGCCCTGAAGCATCATCCAGTTCCAAATCCTCTTCATGGCAGGGCTGCCATCCACTAGATCAGGATGTTCAGGACCCCACCCAATCTGTCCTTGAACACTTTCAGTGACAGGGCATCCACAACTTCTCTGGGCAACCTATTCTACTGCTGAATTAAATAAATCCTCAATTAAAATGGAGTGTTTGCACATGTCCAACTTAAAGACTGCTTAGGATTTTAAACCAAAAAGGGTGACTTGACCTGAATACATGGAAAGCATTAAAAAATTCAATTTCTTTCATAAAATACCTAACTGAAATGTTTTGCTGCTTGACTGCACCTTGGCAATGCACCCAGACGGAAAAAAAAAGGGTTCTTGGTTTGCTCAGCAACTTAATATGTAGAGCTATCAAACAAAAAAGATGTCAGTGTTCACTGAGCTGGTAACAGAGACTAATCCACTGCAAGGCTGGAAAAAAATGTGTCTTGGGTCTTACATAATCTGGACAGCTCAGTTTTCAAAGGGATGTATTTTTGCATGTCAGAAAGTCAGGCTCTGATTAATAAGGCATTTAACATAAATTACATGGTTTTGACAAAGGAAAAGTGACAAACAAGCAGAATGYGATGCCTCCCCTGCCCTCTGGCTCCCTCCAAAGACTTTTTCAAGTCCCATACTAATTAGATGTGTGTGCAAACAATTGATATGTCATGCCTTTAACAAGCAAAGGCTTGTTTTCTATGAGCTAATTGCACCAAAAATTCATTCAGATTCTCCTGTCCTATCCACAGGAAGGGATGTTAAGGATGGCTGAGTACCACATGCCATGGATCACCTGCCTTCAGCCTTCTGGTGTCCCTCACCAGCTGATTCCCACCTCCTGAAGAGCTCAAGATGAAGCAGCCACTGTCAGATTCCATCCACTACYACCAGCCCAAATTCTTCAAACAAGTGCCTGGGGTGCTGCAGGCTTTCTTCACCTCTCCTGTATGGACACTCCAAACCAGAAGGCTGGGTGTCATCACTGGAATGAGAGGCTATGGATATTGCAGTGGAAGCTTCTGGAAAGCCATGGATGTTTGATCTGAAGAGCATCCTACTCATGAGATCCAGCACAAGCCAGCTGAAGGCTGCCAGCACACCCAGCTCTCCACATGTCCCCTCCTCCTATTTACCTTCACCCTTTCTGTGCGTCCTCATCCTGTGCATGTCTGAAGAGTGTGGAAAATGTGTGTTTTTTTCAGACTGACACAGTAGGGACAGTACAGGCCTCTCTATTATCACCATGGCAGGAGAAATTTTKTTGCCTTAAAACTCAAATATTCCCACTTCAAAACAGGAAGCAGACAGAGCGAGGACCATGACCGGGAAACTACACCAACCCTGTGAGGATTATCAAATCACTTAATGAGAAAGAAGCAAGCATAAGTGACCTCAGGAAGCTGCAGGGTATATGTCAAGCTAAAACAAAAAATAAAATAACATAAATACGGGCAATAAGGACAAAACTTTCAGCAAGGCCATTGTTTSAATCTGAATACAACACCAGGAACCAGGTAGAGCAGCAGCAAGGCTGAAGGTTGAGCCCCCATACTGCTGTCAGCTCTGCATGGGTGCCTTTCTGTGCAACATGTGGAGCTCTGCACTGTGGGAAATGGATTTGTAGAGAGCTGTCAGGGCCTGAGAGAAGGCCCCCACAGTAGGGATCTGTATGCAAACTTTGAGATAAGAAATGCTGACTTAGAAATGCCATGGAATAGGACAGATATTGAGAGAGAAGATTGTTGAGAGAGAAATGGAGCTAGAAAAAAGTTTTGAAGGATTTTCTTGCAAATAAGACWGGATACTTTGGAGAAAYAGAATTATGAAAGATGCATTGTAGKGCTACTCATGAGGGGTAATTTCAGATRATTGGCTTTAAGRCATCTACAGCATGGTGTGGCAARAAGCTGATAGGCCAAGAAACACTTATAGTGTAATGTAATTAGGAAATAGTTGGCTTCTGATTGTGATGGTGTGAATTCTAACATCTGTATTGTCTCACCCTTCTCATGAGACTGAAAATGGAATAAAAGTTTTTAGAATGCYTCTCAGTTGCCCCATCTCTGRGKCAGGAAAAGAGCATTGTCCAACACTGCACAGCCTGAAGGATATCTACAGGGTGGTGATGAAGGAACCAGGACCTCCAGCAGCACTTCTGACTGGGTAGACACAGCAGGAGAAAGAGACAGTGAAGGAAAAAGCAGGAGAAAGAAAGATCAACAGTCCTCTCCTTCCTAGGCCACATTGAGGGTTAAATTATTCACTTGACGGGCAACGTGAGGATGAAGGCAGCAGAACTGACACAGCAGAGACCCACAGCAAAAGCAGTCATTAGGATGTTACTGGTTTGAAGCATGGTGGAGGAGAATGCACTTGTCGCCAAGTCATGGATGGCATGGACATGGGAACTGGAGGAGCAGCACCAGCTGGCATTGCTTCTGTTGGATTCTGCAGTTCCTGAGATGTGGCTGAGACATGGCTGCAAACATGGGCTGAGAGGCAGGGCCCCATCCGGCTCCTAGAAGGGTTGGATACTCTTCCTCAGGATGGACTTGGTTTATCTAAACTCTCAGAGAGTAGAGCTGCTATCCTCAATTCAAGCAAATTTGTGAAATAGAATGAAGAGTCTCTTGCACCCAGAGGACACCAAGAAAGCTGGTGAAAGGGCTGCAAGGTACATCCTGTGAGGAGAGGCTGAGGGCTCTGGGTTTGTCTGGTTTGGAGAAGGCTGAGGGGAAACCTCATTGCTCTCCAGCAGCTTCTGGAGGGGGTGAAGGCAAGGGGGAGTGATAAGCTCTTCTCCCTGGGATCCAAGTGACAGGATGCATGGGAAGGGTTCAAGCTGTATCAAGAAGGTCGGAAAGGACATTGGGAAGATGCATTTCTTTACTGAGAGGATGGTCAAAGACTTGAACAGGCTTCCTAGAGAGGTGAACGATATCTTAGGTCTGTCACTGTTTAAGAGGCATTTGGACAATGCCCTTCACAACATGCTTTAAATTTTGGTGAGCCCTTAATTCATTGGGCTGTTGGACTAGATGGTTGTTGCAGACTTCTTCCAACTGAACCATTCTGTTCTTTTCTGTTCTGTTCTATTCATTTCTGTTCTACTCTATCCTATCCTCTTCTATTCTTCTCATCCCACTTGTATGGGGTTTGACACATACAACCTTAGGGGTGCATCAATCGATTTATATGCATAGGTTCTCCTAAAATTAATTTGAGACCTTGTTTCCAAGGATTCAACATCTATGCATAGAGTGCAGCTGAATTTCTCTGTCTGTCTGGTGTTGAAATGCCAGAACAAAGGAGGAGACCAATAAGAATAACTCAAGTTCACAAGGATTTAGTGCAAGAATTCTTCATCTCCTGTATTCAGACCACAACTCTTTCTCCTGACTGATGTTCTCAGGTTCACTGATGTATTTGCCATTTAAAAAGCTATTTTTGAACTCCCAAGTCATGCTTCACTCCAAAAGTCTTTGCAACGGAATTCACAATGAGTTTCTTGACTAAGATCTAAACAAGTCCTGCATTTTTTATTGTCTGACATATTTCTATACCACACTATCAGAATAATCAAGGTTAAACTGCCAAGGTCTGATTCTTCTGACAGAGTGCAGTAATAAATTTAATGGAGACATTGTAATTGCTTCACCCTGAAATGCCAATGAATATGTTGAATATTGTAGAGCTTCTCACTGCCCTCTTACCATTTCCCAGAAAGATATATTATATGCAKATACTAATCTGTTAATTGTCATGCAGTAAAAGGCATGCAAATGATGTAAAAGTGCATCTACTAAAGAGTATTGACATGCAAATTTTAAATTCTTTCAAGTCTAAAGGGAAGAAGAGCATTCAGCTCTTTCCAGCTCCAGTGTAAAATAAGTTTGTTCGCTTTAAAAAATAATTTTAAAATMATTTGAATATGGGCTCCTAAAGGGAAAAGTAAAAATGCGTACTTGTAATTATTGGAAAACTTCTCYGCTGGAGTGACCTTTCAATTGAAAGTGACATTTTTGAAAAGCATTGTACAGCCAGATTGCAGTGGAARTGAGGAAGTCCCAACAATTTACTCTCAGGAGGTGACATTGACAAAAATGCTTGAAGGGTTTTTTGTGCTTAGCGCCTTTGGCATCTCAGCATGTGCTCCTTTCTCCTCAACTCCAGTCCAGAAGAAGGAAAGACACTCTCTCTTCTGCTTTATCTGCAAGTGGTGKTGTCTTTTTTCATCTCATCTGCTTCTGGGAGATAAATCTTGTGAATTTACCTCATCTGACTTGATAAATGCTGAATGGGAAGTAAGAAAGTATTTTGTGTTTTTTTGAAGACATGTTCTTGAAATTCTTGCTTTTGTGTTTTGTGACCAGTCCCTGTCCAGCATAAATCARAAATTCTGCTGTATTCTACTTTCTGTTTATATATTTCCACAGATCTAAACCAATTTTTTAAGCAAGAACTGGTGAATTCAAGTTTAAACTTCTCCAAGGAAATGATGAAAGGTAGGGTCYGATCACTTATTGAAAAAGTGGAAAATCATTGCCCTCCAAAGGCATCTCAGATTGGATACTAAATACAGAAGGAATTGAAATGGCCAGTCATTTGGAAGTTTTACTGTCAATATTTCAACTCAAATAGAAATACTTTTACTGAGCCTATGGAAAAGGATGTTCTAGTTGACATAATGCATTCATTTTTTCAGAAAGCTTCTGACAAGGTTGAAAGATTAGGAAAAGGAATTAAGCTGTTATGGCATAAAAAGGAAGGTCAGCTGAAGGATAAAGAATTTCTTAAAGACAGGCAACAGAGCAAAAATAAAGAGTTTTCMCAATGGAAGATTATCTGTGGATCCCTAGAGGGACCTGGGCTCAAAGTTGAGCTGCTTAACACCTTCTCAAACAGTCCAGAAAAGAGATGAACAATGAGATGATAGTATTTGCTGAAATAAATGTTGAGGTGAGAAAATGGCTTGCAGGAATCATATCTCAGACTGCCTGAGAAGAGCACAAAAATGTCTGAAAATCCCAAGGAGTTGAGTGATTGAAGGAAACAATAGSTCAATATCTCCTAGTACAAAGGGGAAGATAACTCTACCTAAACCAGCTTGATCTGCCAGTACATAGTGGCAGGTTCTTTCTAGCTGTTGGAACTCAGGAAATAAAATCTGAGCTCCCTGTAGGCAGTTTTATAAATATGTGGGCACAGTGCTTGGCAGTATTCAGACCTTTAGGAATCTGTAGGAAAGTGAGAGATAACATGGTGCTGTGTAAAACCACAGGGCAAGCACTTAGATTTTGCCCCACTCTGTCCTGGATGTAACAGAAGCAGAAAATTTTCTGAGGAAAACAACAGGATGAATCAAAGGAACTGGGAATCCCCAAGGATATGTTGATAGGCTTAAAATAAASTAAGGCAAATATTTACAGGATGCATAATTAAAGCACAAAGCTGGTAGCCACAGGATAAAGGATGGAGGTTTATAAGCATAGTTAGTGTGAAATAACAGCAACACAGATTCCCAGAGGAGTGTTCCATCAAAGATAATTGCATGTCAGCCCCCTAGGTCAGACTTTCCTCTAGCTGCTGACTGTCTGAGACTGTGTCAGGGAAAGATCACTCTTTTTAAAATTTCTTATACAGAGCATGGTCAAGTCTTCCGAGCAGGGTATGCAAAATTGAATTTTGCCTCTCCCAGAATGAGGGGAAGGGGCTGGACTAGGTTGGAGTGTGCAAGAGAACCTGCCTGCCTCAAGGGTTAGCAGGTGTGATGGAGCAGTCACACACAGCCCTCCAGGTCAGTGGGAGATTGTTACTCCCTGTATTTGCTGGCCTAGAAATGTCCTGCTTGTACTGAGGCACATCTTGGGCTAATTGGGCTTCTGGCTTGGCTTCATCTGGTCTTCCTTGCACCTACTGCTATGGGCAATGGCATAAGAAATTCATCAGTGAATTTGTGCCTCCTGCCCTCAAGTGATGGTGATAGGCTTCTGAATTATATCCTCATTTCTGCCACTGCTGGGTCAGGGACTGAGGTTTATCACTTTATCCAAAATTCTTCATATGATCACCCATGAGATGAGCACATCTTTTCCCAGTTTTGACTCATAGTTCACCAATAATTTCAGCATCAAGTAAGCTGAAGTTGGGAATCTTTCAGGGCTCCTCAGGAAGTGAGTAGAGACTCGATAAAACAGTAGAGCCCAGCCTTTCCTGGGAAACTGCAGCATATGATGTATGAGGTCCTGAAGTAAGGCACCTGTGGATCTGAGTGCTGGGAATTTSTTATTGCAAAGGCATTTTTCCTTAAGTGACTCATCCTGACAATAAACCATGCTAGATGCAGAATTAAAGAGTTAGTTTGTTTGTACATCAAGCTGCTCACTCCAATTCCTTTAGCAAAGGAAATGGTGAGTGCTCCTATGAACTCTAACCAAGAACTCAAAATGAGCATGAAAGATACAAACCAGGGCCACATTCTCATGGCCTGGAGATGGACAGGTGGAATCTGGTTTAGTTCAAGACTGGACAGCAGCTTTGCAGGAGTTCTCAATTTGTTGTTCCCCTCTTTGCAATGTCGGGGAACAGATTTCTAGAACCATCTGAGCAGACCCACTGTGTCATGGTACAAAAGCAGTGAGAACATTGTGTGGGACAAGAAATGGGGAGAACATTCACACTTGTGTTCACACACAGCTGTTCCTTCCTCAGACAGACTGAACAATACCTGGGGTCCTCTTTCCCAAACTGAGTAAAGATCCAGGCAAAGAATACTAGATAAAGTCTTTACAACCAAATGAACCTGGAACCTCAGTCTGTATGACCAAACTAGGCATCTTTCTTTTCAAGATCTCAGTGATAAATTCAAGATCTGATATTTCAAGAGCTATCAGTTGCTGAAACTAATTTCACAGCTCATTTAACAGGCCGACTTCTCTGTCTCTAACCACATGTGGTAATTTTCTTTAATCCTTTGGTTCAGATATATCCAGTAATAAAATCTCTCCTATTTGAGTCCTGAGCAGATTTAAGTGGTCATTTTTGCCAGCTGTCCTTGAATCTTCTACACTGAATCCTGAATTAATACAAGGGGAAAGAAAAAAGAACTTCTTTGTCTACCAAAAGAACATGAACTAGATTTGAGGTTTTCAGTGATGAGATAACAGGTTTGAGCTGACCCAGAGAAATTCATTTGTCTGGATAACTGTGACTTCCATGCCACACATTTCTCTACTACTTATTAGCAAATATTAGACTAAGTAATCCACTTGAAACAGGCATTAAAAAGCTTCCCTCAGTCAYTAAACCCTTCCATTGCCTCATTAATTCTAGCAGTATAATCTGTTTTTGATTAACCAGGTTGTTAAGCATCCAGTGTCAAACACTGATAAGAGGGAGAATTGRCTTTACAGATAACAGACATGTAATTATGTATCTCAACACAGCTGATAAAGTGTGAGAAATTACCTGAACCCCCCCAGCACATTAGCACCAAGTAATCTGTGACACCTTCACAAAAATAGGTACATAACAACACGTCACAGGAGCCTTTGATACTTCACCACCGCTTTGAGAATGTTCAGACTGAAACTCAAGTTTTGTAGCATAAAAACTGTAGGATAGAAAAAGTTTAATTGATTTATCTAAGATACTCTAGAGCTATACTGGAAACACACTTGGAAAAGTTTTGAGAATGTTTGACAGTGACTTAGTTTCACACATGAATTCCCAGATTGAGCTAAAGTGTAGGCATAAATTTAAAAAGGCAAGCATTTTTATTTAGCATATTGAAAAATAATTTTAGTGAGATGAATATAGCTTTTACTACACACATAAGGAAGGATGACACTTTAAAGCATTTAAATAGCTGAAGCTGTAACTAGATACTGAGCAGAAGTACACATAAGGAAGTTCTGAAAATGGTGCATCTATCAGCATCTTTAAATATTCAGAAATACAGTACAGAGTCTTAGGTTCATGGAAATTAAAAAAAATGAGTGAGAAAAAATGGACTTGATTCCCTTAGAGGATTTCCACTGCAGAATGGAGTTTGGTGCAGGAAARGCAGACAGCTTGGATTTCTTCGGTAGCTGATGTCATGTTTCACTTCAGCTACATTTCATAGGTGCCTGATGAATCTCCATGGATGCTTTCCCTTTGAAAATTTTTATACTGATGATGCACTTTCATTTTAAATATGGAAGCATATTGGAACTTTATTATCAATCTCAGTGAAATCCTTAATTAAAAAGTCAGATGGCTGCCTGCCTTGTTGTAAAACCAGAGGAGCCAACACTAATTTATGTACACTGTCAAACAGGCATAATTATGCTGCTGGTAGACTTGCAGATGGTTAGCAGTAAAAGCACAAAAACAAGGGTCAAAACATAACCACAGGTCACATCTTTCTAGCCAAATGTTCACCAGTCAACTCTTCTATACACATATTTCCTATGAAGTTTCTGAGGAGGAAGGTGTTTATTGTTTGGAGCTGTGGCGTTTTTAAGTGCTTCTGTTTATATGATATATGCTAAAACTTCTGAGGTCTTTTTTTGCCCAGACATTCAGGCTGTACTACACTGAGAGTTGTATTTCCAGGAGCAGAAGTATAACCCTCGGTGTGGACCTGGTTCTTGTGATTTTCCYATGCATCATGCTAGAAAAGCTGTTGTCAAATATCAGAAAAGTGATYTATAAACTGAGACACCTCCATATAGTGCCCTATATGGGAAAACTGACACTTTGTGCAGATCTGAACTCATCCAAGGGCAAACTATTATGCTAACACCTAGACAAAGCAGAGGGCTGGTTCTGTGCTATCCCATCTCCTTAAGGGAATGGGCCTTTGACTCCTGACCCCTGGCCAATTCCSACCACATCAGGGCTTCTCTACGAGGAGCTGTAGAGTTTCTTTAAATGGATCTGTGGCTCACATTTCTGTGCTCTGTGTAAGGGAGTGGCTGCTGCTGTCTGTAGGGTTTGTAAGGCAGAAGAAACTATGCCCAGTCTGTCTAACATGATTTCCTTGCTTCCCTGCTCCTTCTAATGTCTATGTTTTATAATTAGCTCAGGTAATCCATGGTGATTCTGAAACCAACACAGTAAACAGTCTCCAGAACTGATGTACTCTGTGGCTCTCACAGTGTTTTAATTGTGGCATGTTTGATGCAGGAACAATTTGTACAAAACCTGCCTCAGAGAGATCCCACCTGATTATTAGATAGTTTCAGTGCACAACTGTGCAACCAAGAGCAGCACTTCTGGCACTAATAATATCTTTTATCATTTCTGCTTTTTAAAAAGTAAAACATGAACTGTCACTCTGAGTAAGCTGTGTTTTCTAAATTATGTCATATCTTTTGTCCCTGTTAATTCATATGCTGTTTTCTTAGATTTCAGCTTCATTGAGCTTTCACTCTGCCTGGGTGTATCAGAAGTGGAAGGAGAAAATTTGTTCTGTCAGTATTGCTCAGGTGCTGCAAATGAGAATAAACTTCAGCATGCTACAGATGACTCTGCAACAGAAGAAACACATTTATTCACAAATAATTTGCAAATAAACTGTGAATAGGTGGTGCCCAGTGACAGGACCAGAGGCAGTGGGCACAGGCTGAACATGGGAGATYCCTCTGAACATCAGGAAACATTTTTTTTACTGTGAGGGTGACCAGGTACCTGCACAGGTGACCCAGGGAGCCTGTGAATTCTCCCTCCCTGCAGATATTCTAAAGCCATCTGTATGTGGTCCTGGACAACAGGCTCCAGTTTAAACAGGGAAGTTGGACCATCACAGGCCCTTCCAACCTTGAATATTCTGTGAGGCTAGGATTTAGTACTGTAATTGGACAAGCAGGATAGCTTTACCCTGTCCTAGTGTAACAGATTTCCTTCTGCATTTGCTTCTTTTGACTAAGATGAATCAATTTACTGCTGGAGGGAACTGGACGCTTTCTGTTTTGTGCATCAACAAAACCCTCATTTTCATGGCAAATCTAAAACTTATATCCCATCCCAATTTTAGAGCAAGAGGAAGATTTTTGTGGCAAATCCAAGAGCATTCCTGAAGTGTTACGCATCTTTCCTCTCAGTACTGCTTGAATTTGTCATTAACCCCATCCATCTCCTGTCTACTGGATGATGAGTAAATCCATCAACTGCATGCTGCTAAAATTCCTCCAGTCATCTARTTAGAGGTGAAATATCACAACACACACTCAGTGCTTTCTGAAATTTTAATCTACTTAACCCAATTACATAGTAAGAGATAATGCTGCATGTACAATTGCTGAGTCTGCAGGGGCAAAATGCAGCAAGTGGCAAATCAAAAAGCAGCACTGTTCTGTGTCCTCTAAGTATGAGAATTGTGCTCCAGATGCACAATGGCTTTGAGCAGCTGCCATGTCCTTAACTGGGGGGGACAATGCTGGAGTTTTCTTCCTCAGTCTTCCTTTCTCTGGTGGGGGCTCTGACTRTCTTTCATTCCTTTTGTTTTCTTATAATTTTCATTATACAGGGGATATTTTATCTGTGCTGTGTGATATTTTATCTGGCTGCATGCCCTTTGTCCTCTTTTGTCTTCTTTTCTCAAAACTGCCTTGCAGTAATCAGAAATTTTGTAAGRTGTGTTTATGTTCTTGTGGTGTCATTTTGTCTTGTGTTGTCTCTGTGATCAACCTCTGCTTGAAAGAACTCTTTCTTCAGTGGTTCCAAGAATGTTTTGGTACCTGCTATTAATTTTCCTATGAGGTGTAATTGTAGCTCAATACATTTTTTCCCCCCAAAATCAGAKTAAAATCTATTCACAATGAAGCCAGATGAAAAAGAGAACTGAGTTGGAATGGGGAAAGATACAAYCATATTATCCTTTGGTTTGACATTAGAGATTATCTTTCTATAGCTCTCTTTATGAAAAAAACTAAACCATACCTGACCAGGCTGCATGGAGGCCTCTGTTTTCCACAATTGTGTGAAACTCTTGAAAGGTTCATCCATATTGGCTGAATGTTTGAAAGGTTGATTGTCCCTACAAGATTTATAGATATAAGCAATGAAGAAAAAGAGGAAATCCTGTAAAAGGTTCATTTCTTAGAAACATCAGGAAATCCTCACAACAATGAAATCACAGGAAATTAAAAAAAAATGGATCTGCTGCCAAAATTTACTGATTTTTCTCTTCAAAAAAGTGGTGGAGCCTTTTCTCTTCTTCTAKCCCAAGGTCAGTAAAATTCATACTTCGGAAACAAAAGGAAGTAGGCTTGAAAGGAATAAAAACATAAATTGTCCATCTGATTGCTAAAAATTACTTCAKCTGTTGCCTGTTTTCCCATTTGGGCTGCACAGTTTCATGAAACAGCACCAACTTTTAGGACACCCAGGCTCCYCCTGGGCTACAAGGGGGTCTCTGTTCCATGGGGATTTCTGTGGGGCTGCCACGGGGGGACCCCTTCTCTGAGCCTGCAGCCCTTCTGYGCTCCCCCTCCTCCAGCTCCCCCTGGGGTCCCTCCTCTGCTCCTCCTGAACTGCTGTCACCTTTGGCCCTTGCTGGAACCTGTTTGTCCCCAAGATCCTGCAGCCCCGCTGCCACCCCCAGGGCAGGGACACCCTGTGCCCTCTCAAATACAGAACCTTGATGTGCAATCTAGAAAAGGATCCATGCTCACCCTATGGCCATTTTACTACTCAGTGAGATCAAGAGATAAAAATTAATATGTCTTTTCCATATTAGCTGGTAAAGTTAGGCATTTCTAGTGAATTGGGACATATTGCAAAAGCAGTTGATGTTTTCATACTCCATTAACCAGAGCAGAGCTGATTAAATATATTCCAGGACTCAGAGGCTTGTATCATTGAAGAATTTATTCTGGAGTTGGAAAAATTGAGTCAGTGCAAAATAAAAATCCAAGATGATATGACATCCATCAGATAATGCCCAAATTCAACTTTGGTTTATGTCTCTGAGATATATAAATTTTCTTTTCAGCTTTTAGTATATTCAGCATTAATAAGAAACCTCATTTTTTCCCCCTATATCCATTTCAAATTGCAACCAAAGAAAATGCATCGGTTCAAGCCATCAGCCTAAGCTGATGGATATTTTCTGCTTCTCTTCAGTGCACTTTAAGATAGACTATTTATCTTTATCTTACATTAAACATCTGTGAAGAACTATAAAACACTTTAGAGTGGCTAAAAMTTCCCAGAATTCAATGGGAATATTTTCATTCAAACTGCTGAGGCTTTTGCACGATGTTTTTCACAATTAGGGACACAGCACTTTCAAAGGCTGTATTATCAATGTGACTGTGCTGGGGATACTGTGGGCACTATCTGAGCTTAAACAGTGTTCAGTACAACTGCAACTTATTAACCTTCTATCTTAAGGATGAAAACAAGTTTTAACCAGAAAGTATTGTTTGATTCTTCCTGACCTTGCTTGCTCTTGACTAAAAGCAAAAGCTGATTTGAATCTGAAGCATTTTCTCTTGCAAATGAAGTCTTCCATAATAAACAATTACAAATGCATGAACAAGGTAATGTAGGTCACTCAGCTTATTTTTTTCTTTAACTTTCTCTTTATTTTCTCCCAAAATCTTCAAGAAGTGGGATTGTTAGGAAAGCTCCAGAATCCAGGAGCTGTRCATTATGCTGGAGATTCAGTGATGAATGGTAGATTACAGCAATATCTCTCACTCCAACCATACCCTTTTCTTCTACTGGTRTCTACTGTCATGAAAATGAAAACACTGAAGGAGTACACAGAGATTTTTCCTATCCTTAGTTTAATGAGAAAAATCATAACTCTTGTTACRAGTGCTTTCTTCCTTCCTTCCTTTTCTCTTTTTCTACAGTAATGTGTCATCTCTTAACCCAGACAGTAAATTGTTTGAAGAAATTACAATCTCTGCCCCTATTCTAATTTCAGAGTTACTAAGTAAACAACCTAGAAAAAGAATTTAAATAGTAATATACTAACAGAAAATGTAGCAGAAAACACCAGCATAAAAAAGTTATTGATAGGAAATGTAATGCTATTGCCAACTTCAGCTCTATTTTATTTTATTTACACATAGGATCATGAATTCAACACAAGCRTTCACATGACTTATAGAGGGGATATTTCAGAATGTTTCAAATTAAGGGAGGAACATCTTCATTATTTTCAAAATCATCAGAGCTCTTCTTAGGCTCAGTAACCTTCTGTGGTTGGAGCTTTATAGGTCCCTGTCCAGTTCGTTCCTTTTCTTGGACTATCTTTGTCACATCAGGGAACGAATATTTACTAGGATCCACTTCTAACTTCTCAACTTGTCCACTCCTGAGACAAGAGGGAAATAAATGGAAAAAACATAATTTCAGTCAAATATAAGAGAACTGTTTGAATTTATTATGTGATTCTATGGTTCTATTTTGGGTGCCTGCCTATAAACACATGGTATGAGGGTTGTTACTGAGTTCAATTAAACCAGGGTTAAGAGTTCTTCTRACTTGAGAATTGATTGCTAAATAAAAACCCTAAGTGCAAACACATGAAAGTAAWACAAAATCTCTAAGATTTTGTACAAAAGAATCCCTAGTTTCCAACTTCAAAAGTTAATTTTAGATAGCTGTAATTCCCTTTATAACAGAACATGGTGACTGCTGGTATCAAAGTACAAATTGTTGGCTTTTGATGTAAGACTTTTTTTTAAATCCAATTTTTTTATTCTTTTTTTTTCTGTTCCTTTTTACACAGTTCCTTCCCACTTACTGTCTATTAATTTCCAGGTGACAGGTCCATCTTTGGAAAACAGAAATACTTRCATTTATAGAGAAAATACAATTGTAGGAACTTGTTTGCCTTGATCAGCTAATTTTTATATTTTGGCAACATGAATCCTTTCCATGTTTTTATTATTAAAAAAATAAATTATAAGAAAAGTCAGAGTTTTAACACAATTTTCATATTCTATTTCTATTAAGAATACTCTTTCAGATGACACCTAGAAACATGTACTGGCCACTCATTAAGGTAACCTATCCACATCATATGATGGTCAAAGATTTGAAACATACTCTCTGTCTTGCAGCATTTAATCTCATTGTTTATTTATAAGAGAGGAGCTYGATTAAATGGAAAAAATCTAACCTGCTTTCACACAATTTGTAACTGTTTACATGAAAAAATGCAAAATGGAAATTTAATTGTACAATTATGTTTAATTTCTTCAAATTACAACATGATTTGTGCATCTTTGTGTTCCATTTTATACTGAGTCACAGCTCCCAGCTCAGCATTAGAAAAGACAGTGCCTCACTCTTCAGAGATGTGAGAAAATTGTTTACTCAGGAGATCAAAAAGGCTCCTTAGAAATAGAACAAACAAGGGGGAGGCAAAGTCACCGCGTGACAGAATGCATTTTATGGATGACAACACAGAAAATGAAAATTCGAATATAAAGCACAGTAAAAGATTTTAAACTGAAAATACACCATCTTTAGTTGTTAAAACAGGGAGAGTTTTGCAGGGCAGCTTCCAGATTCTGCCAATGCTTCTCCATCAAGGCTGTGGGAGATGTGAGCCGGCATCCCAGCCCTCACTAGGGCAGGGTCTCTGCCCACTGAAGGAGAGATGCAGAGGGGCTCACGGGAGGGCTCCTCCTCCTCTGTGCTATGCTGAGGAAAGCAGGAGCTCCAGAAGAGGTGGTCACCAGCCTAACCACCTCTTTCAGCTCTATGTCACTAGGGTTTTCTTGTACTAAAAGAATAATTTGATCATTTTTTCTGAGCAGAAAACAGCCAGAGACACTAGCTGCCTTAATAACCTGCATAAATCTTTTCCAAATAGTGGCATAAGCAAAAATTACTCAGAGTAGAATTTCATGGGTAATGAAAACAAATACAAGAAAAGGCTTATTTCTTTACCCTAAACATTCTTCAATTTATAAAGTTAGATTTTTTTTCTGATATTGCACTRTACTATTTAATGAAACAAAAAAGTGTTCATTTTTGGCAATGCTCTGAAAAATGTTCATCCCCTCAAAAGTAAAAGGCATTTCAGTTTCCTGTGTAATTTACAAAATGTGCTGTGACCTGGAATCAGATCACAGCACATTTATCAGTAGCTGTTGATGAGATCACAAAGAGAGCAAACCCTTAAACTGATCATTTACCACTAATCTGAGGCACCTCAGAAAAAGCTAAAAAGCATAAACATGAGAATAAATTAGGCTCAGCTTGTGCCTCCATCACATGCTAGAAAAGAATTTCCCYCATTTGAAGTATTTCAATTAGCAGTAGTATCTCACATTTGTTCAACAGCTCTAAAATTGTACAAATTGTCATTCATGAAAACACAATAATGAAGCTTGAATATCTTATTGCTCAGTAGCAGAATAAACTTCAGCATTCCAGAACTGAATTCACAGTGAGTGTCATAAGTAACAACCCACACCAACAAGCTATGACAAGGTTATTGCATCAGCCATTCTCAAAATTGCAGCAACACATGTAATCTCAAAGTATGTTAACAACAGGCAACAGGTAAGACTGAGAATCAAGCACAGTGAATTTTTCCAGAAARGAGGCAGGTTTTCATGTACTTACATGAACATGATCAAACATTCTATACTTGTTTAGTAAAGCTCCACAGTGCTATCCCAGCTACCACAATATAATTGGTTGACAGCAAGACCCTGCTAGGCTGAAACCAGTGCAGCTACAGCACAGATCTACTGCTCTCAGCATGCAATCTATGCAAAAGAGGTTGGGTATTGATGAGGTCAAAGATAAYCACCTGAACATTTTTTGAAGAAAGAACAAGCTTTTCCATGTAATTAACAGAACAAAAATCATCTTGTTGCTGAAGCTCTTCCATGAGCAATGGTAAAACAGCTATTATGGAAACTAAAATATTCACTGAAGGACCAGCTAGAAAGCATACCTGAAAATCTCAGTGTTTGCAAATTATTTCAAGTTCAGGTCTAAAACTAGATGAAGTTCACAGTTTTTGGCACTGCTACCTGCTGCTGAATGTTCTCTACCTAAAATATTGTGTTCAAACACTAGGTTCCACACAAAAAAAAATTAAATCCTTTATTTCCTCCTGATATTTYTCCCCTTTGAAAGGCTATTTATACCTCCACACAGTTTGATTAGGTTTTTAAAGAATAAAATTAGAAGACTCCACAAAAAAGAAAGTTTTGCATAACTATAGCAGCCTGCTGAACAATCTGGTGTGTGACATACGGCATATCTGATAATTTGGTATTTCTTGATAATTACACTTTTATTTACACAGTCTTTAATCCTCATACTTGATATTTAAATTACTTGACAGTTATATTTCCCTGTGTCAGCTTCCGAATTTCAATAAAATTTATTGCTAGAGATTTCTCATATCTTTGATCCAGAATATATGGTTATTRACATGTGACTGAAAGTTTCCTTTCTGGTATCAGGACATAAATATAAAGATATTTAGGAGTCACAACCAACTGCTTTGAAGAGGCACTTTTTCTAATCTTTTAACATTGTGAATGAAACAGGACAAAAAATCATTATCATCCTAGACAAAGTACTAATAAATCCTTTTCTTGAATAAAAAAATAGAGTAATTCCAGTATASGGAATGGTATCTCTTTTGAGAGCTTAGAGAAAGACAATTCTTTATTTAGGTGTGTTAAAAATGATGGTGAACATAGGACACTTGTCATACTCTGGTCTCAATTTTTGAAATTACAGGCTTAGAAAATATCTACTAGGAAATCCAAGCAAATAATTATGTTTTTTGAAGTACCTGGAAAATTAATTCCTCTTTCATGTGTAAGAGACCTTTTAAATCTCCGTATATGTGTGTAATCTGAAATGAAGCTGTCACTGGAGCATTCAGAATCAGTGGGAAGACATGAATACTGGTAGAATCAAACACATTTCTCAAGGACAAAACAGCRGTGAGGAATAACTAACAAATCAGTGGTAAATGCTCTGATAAAGAAAAGGCTGATGATATCTAGGCCATTCTGTTCTAAAAGACAAATATATTTCACGAATAGGATTCATCAGACTGAGAATATGTACATTACTAATGTCCATGTTTCTAAAGGTTAGACAGAAAATCATATCCACTGAGACATTTTCAACTTCACTGTTCCATCCCTTYCCTTCTTTTGAATAATCGCTTCAAGATATTAAATTTTAAACTGCTCTTGTCTGCAAGCAAGAAAGATGCTCCAATACCTGCAATATGCAAATTGACTCTGAATTTCTATATGTGGTTATAATATCATATTATTTTCTCTCCTTTTATTGTTAAATTTTTCAGACAAACTGGAAACCCTTAAACATTTAGGAAACATATACTAAAAACACACTTTATTCTAACAATGTTTATTCAAAGGTGTGGAATGTTAAAAAGCAACTTTTAAGTCCATCTCTGCCCTCAGACTTTTGTCCTTGTCCCATCTGCACAACCAAAGATRACTTTAGACTGCAGTTATTAGGAACTAACAAAGTGTTCTCTTGAGAATGCTTTCTCCAGAAGGGCACGTTTCTGAAGCCTCCTCACCTTTATTATACTTAAGGATTATCAGATGCCAGTGTGCAAATTGGTTTTGAAATCACTTCTGAGGAACTCCACCTTTTGTTCTCCTAATTAGTCAAATGATGGAGATGTACACCCTCCAGTTTGATTAGCTCCAGGCCTCTATGAGAATGCAAATGACTCCAGTACTTCAAGATTAATTTGAGTAAAAAACATTTTTAACATGTTGCTTAGTCATATGTGACTACAGTTTCTGGTTAAGAAGCCAACTGAATWACAGTTCCTATGATTCCTCCTTTCCCATGCAATATTACTTGCATTCTAAAAGTTCTCAATGTCTTCATGACAGCTAGCAAACTTCATTATCAGAAAATATTAATTCTCCAAACTATTCTGCTCTCAAGATTTGTGATCTAATCCCAGGTATTTATCAAAGGTATTACATCTCAATAGAACTGATAACTGACTTGTCATTTGTAATCTTAGCACACATTTACTTMTCTATCATTCAGGCCACTCTTCAGATGCACTTATCTTTCTGGATGTTGAAATGTTTGTGCTTGGTTTAGACACTGAGAATTTGGGTTCTGAAAGATCCCATAAATCCTCTTGCAGCTCTTTCAGATCAGTTTGTCTGCAACACCATTCAGTTTCTGACCTCATCTCACATCCCTTCCCAATCCTGAGGAAATTACTCATTTTGTTCTACTGTATTTCTCTTCACAACACAGAGTTCTCTCTCTTCCAACTCATCACATCCCTCTGTGTAAGGTGTAGGAATTTAAGACTGGGAGAGATTTTCAGCCATTCATTCTGTGGAAAGGCAGTATTCTGACACTTCACAAGGACTGCTTCAAGAATTCCAATTAGAAMTTCTCCCTCCCAAAGAAAGATTCTTACTCTTAGATCTACCATTTTTCCGACAAATTTTTTCTTTGCCTCTTCTCCACCAAAATGAACCAAGCTGAATCAGGGTCATCCGGTAAAACAGAGCTTTGCAGTATGTTTCATATTCAGCAACACCTATATCTCAARTGAGATGGCTGCAGAAAATTTTTGAAATAATCAGTCTTTTATTCTTTATTTGTTAATAAGCAAAGAAAATCTCAACTAAAACCAAAGACTCGTCCAAGAAAAGTAAAGTAATGCTTGTTTATCACTGAAACTGCAAACCATAAAAGAAATTCTGTTAATGAYTCTTATCATGACATGTTTGCTAGAAAAAGATTGGAATTAAAATCCAATACAGTAGTTAAAAACATTCAAGTTTTCTCATTCTCAAGTTCAATATAACTTACAGSTATTTTTATGTATTTTATGTCTCTTACAATTAGTGAAATTTGGTTGAAACTGTTCAGAGGCATTTGTGGGCTCACCAGCAGACAGAGGAGGACAATCCAGCAGCATAATTTTCTTTTTTTTCTCCCTAAGAATCCAGATGAAAAAAATCCCAAACCAAACTAAACAAAACAAAAACAAAATAAAAAATTGCCAAAAGCCAAACATTATTCACTGCCACTAAGAACTGATTCCAGAAGAATGTAAGTCAGATTTCCAACCTAACATATTACATGGYATTCTCTAGAGCATGTGCTGGCTTGTACCCAGTGCACTCCTGCATACCTAAGAGGGGAAAAGACACTTAGGGCAGTCAGAATTGCAATGCCTGAATCCCTAAGATAGGAATCACCTCTACCTTACATTCCTTATTTCAGTATAAAAGGTGTGTAAAGATTAGAACTTGCTGATTAGTTTTTAATTCCGCAGAAGTTGCCACTCCATTCCTCTGCCTCTTCAGATTAAACCATTCTCTGGCTACATTTCTCAGTCTCTCTGTAYATAAAGATCTACAGTAATAAAACACAAAATGAAAGCAAAAGAAGAAAACTCAAAAAATTAAAGAAAAAKATTGTATTCCTAGGAATATTTCATTACTGGAGGAACTCAAATGTGTGTATATTTACATTTAGAGACATTTTGTGGTTTATGGTTTTCTTCTCCAACATGCTAAAGGAAGAATAGTCTAAAGCTGAAGGTATAAGACAAGGATTGTTGCCTTTATGTAACTGTTACTCTTAAGATTTTCAGTGCAATTTCAGAAAAGTCAGTTTCTACCTACCTCTGAATTTCCTCTATGTAGCTATGGAGAACTCAGCTTTGGTATCTTACAGCTGAACTGTGAGGCCAGTTCCAGTAAGGAATGGCACCCTCAGCTACTGCATTAATAGAGGCTTTGTAAATATAATAGATGAGTCTATTATTTTTATATTAGTCTGAATATTATAGATCAGTATAATTCCTTCCACAGAAACTTGCCTCTTTGAAGGCTCCACATACAGTTTTGTATACAGTCACAGAAGAAGTCTTCATACATGGCAGAAGTAATGACAGTATCATCATGTAATCTAGCTAACAAGAGTTAAAGAGATTTAAAGCTCTGCATTACAGTTTGGCAGATTATATGTCTGACAGCATTTAGCTAAGACATCTGTAGCTGTCAAGTATAATCACTGCAATGAACGTTCTTCTGTAATCTAAGAGACAACAATTCAGCAAAATTTTAACATCTGGCTAGTCAGCGACTTTTCAGCTAAAGAGGTCAAAACATACTATTTTTAGAAAGAACTGTAATTCAAAGACTCTTTTCCTACTTCTACTTTTGTGGTGTATATATTYCTGTAATATTTTAGCCCTCAAAATCTGCAGAAAGCATATTATTAAAACTGCACAGAAATCAAACACAAATTTTTGGAATTTCACTATGCCACAGAATATCTTTAGTTCATCAGCTGGCAGGAAAAGGCACCAATTCACATTATTATCTCCATGCTCCCATTATTATTTAAATRTTTACTATGCAGCCAAAACTGCAGAGGTTTCCAAGGAAATACATTTTCCTAATCCAAAAGTTGTTTCTTTAACTTATTTTCTTGTAATGCATTTAAAGATTTAGCCACATTTCTGTGGAAAAGCATTCCTTTTGCAAAGAGGAGTTATAGAATAGACTCACAGAATGGTTTGGGTTTGAAGGGAAATTCACAGGTCATCCAGTCCAACCCCTCTGCAATGAGCAAGGCACATCCTCAAGTAAATCAGGTAGCTCAGAATCCCCTTCAACCTGGCCTTGAATGTTTATAGGGGCGAGGCCTCCATCACCTCTCTGGGYGGCTGGTGCCAGTGTTTCACCACCTTCATAACACAACAATTATTCCTTATATATTTTCCCTCGTTTATTTTAAGACAATTATGCCTTGAAATCTGTCCCCATCCTCTTTAAAAGATTCTTTTTAGTGTGAAAGGCTGCTAGAAGGTCYCCCTGAAGCCTTATCTTTTCCACACTGAAGAACACAGACTCTCTCAGTATTTCCTCATACGAGAGGTGCTCCAGCCCTCTGATAATTTTTGTGGCGTTCCTCTAGACTGGCTCCAGCAGATCCATGTCTTTCCTGTACTAAGGATCCCAGAGCTGGATGCAGAACTCCAGGTGGGGTCTTGGTAGAGCAGAGCAGAGAGGAAGAATCCCCTCCCTCAACCTGCTGTCCATGCTGCTTTTGATGCCACCCAGGACATGGCTGGCTTTCTGGTCTGCAAGTGTACACTGCCTGCTCATGTCCAGTTTTTCATTTACCAGTATCCTCAAGTTCTTCTCAGGGCTGCTCTCAACCCCTTCTATTCTCAGCCTTTATCTATTCCRGGGGCTGTCTTGGCCCATGTACACCACCTTGCATTTCTAGTGACTTGGGACATATTGCAAAAGCAGTGGATGTCTTTATACTCCATTAACCAGAGCAGAGTTGATTAAACATATTTGACCTTGTTCAACCCCATGACATTCACATGAACCCACTCCTCAAGCCTGACCACATCCCTTTGGATGGCATCCCACCTTCTGGCATGTGAACTGCACCATCCAGCCTGGAGTCACCCACAAACTTGCTGAGAGTGCTTGACATGGAAATGTACTGATCCCAGTATGGGTCCCCAAGAGACACCACTTGTCAGTGATCTCCATTCAGAGATTGAGTCATTGCCTACTCCCCTCTGGACACAACCATCCCACCAATTCTTGATCTACTGAACCATCCATCCATCACATCCACATCTTACCAAGTCAAAGAGAAGGATGTCRAGGGGGAGACCATGACCAAGGCCTTACAGAAGTGCAGAGAGATGACAGCTGTAGCTGTTCTCTCGTTCACTGATACAGTCATTGSATCACAGAAGGCCACTAGTTTGGCCTTGCCCTTGGTGGAGCTGTGCTGGCTGTCCTGAACCATCCCTCTGTCCTCTGTGTGCCTCAACATAGCTTCTAGGAGGATCTGTTCCATGATTGCCAGGCAGAGCAGAAACCCCAAAAGTGAGGGTGGATATTCTGTCAGCTTACAAGTTCYTAGCATCCTTCTTTCTACTCTTTTTAAAAATAGGTGCATTATTTCCATTTTTCCAGTCACCAGGGACTTCACCTGACTCCATCCATGACTTTGCAAGTATAATGGAGAGTAAGTATCCTCCACTTGACCTGGACCTTCTAAAAACATTTGAAATACTCTGTAATCAGAGTGATGCACTGTTGTAATGACTGCTGCTTAAGGAAAGGGTACAGCGCTTGGGGCTCATYAGTAACCTCAACAAATTCTTGCAGGTGCCCTCTCATCTTCTCATAAGGCAGATCATCAAGAAAAGAAGTTAATGACTGATTTTTCTTAGAAATAAGAAATTAACAGTAGAATTAATTATAACTGACTCTTGCAGAATMATTTTGTCAGTGTCCTAAATATTGAGACCAAGAACAGTCACGATCCAAAATGCCATTTTTTACTAACTGCTTAGCCTTTTTAACAAGATTCAACACAAAGAAATCAAACAASGAAACAAGTGCAACACTTCAAATATAAATGGATAAACAGCTTAAGGGACTTTGCTRTTACAATATCTTATTCTGGTATGAATACCATTGGCTATAACAAAAGGAAAGATTAAAACACTTCATCATGGTATTTGTACTTAGGCCAAGTGTTCATGAACACTACTGTCTATCTACAGTAGCATTTGCTAAGGGTAAAAACAGAAAATAGTGCATCACTGATATTCACTTGCTTTGGGCAGTCATTAWTTACAAGATTTCAAGAGCTGGAGTTGACATCACAATTAATAAGATGGATCTGTGTTACAAAACCTTGCAGAATTGTTTTTCGAACTTATTTACAAGAGCAGTAGATCAACCTGTATAACAGTAAGAAAATACATTTATGAGAGAGATTCAAAATAACTGCTTTATAAAGGTTTCTAGAGTTAGGTTCCACAGCAAGGAGCTCTGCAGAGGCCATTCTTAGTAGGYGATTTTGTTTTAGTACATACCAGTTAACAACCTGAATGAGCTGGTGGAAAAAAACTGATAGGCAAAAATAAGTGGATTTTTGGGTCTGCTAATGGAGATGACTTTKTAATAAACAGCACTAGACAGGTTATTAATCTAAAGCTTTTAGACATACTTTTACTCTACATTGATCAATATTTTCATATTTTCAACAATAACATAAAAGCAGTACATATTCTGGCATGTGAATAACACACTGATAAAAATAAAACTGATGCAGAAGATAAAAAGGAATTACCTTCTTGTGGTTTTTTGCTGTGTATTGCAGTCAGAATGTTTAATTGAAGCTGAAACTTTTTGCTTAGCCAGGATTATTTCTTTAGCCTAAAATAAAAATAGACAAAACATAATTCTCATAAAAGTTGACACTTTTGCTTGCAAGCATTTAAATAATCTTTCAAAAATAGAAAATTGTGAGTGTCTGCATAAATTTTCTCTTGTGACATTTACTCTTTCTGTTACATTTTAACACTCTTCACTCAGCATGAAATACAGACATAAGGCAAGTTTAACCAAATTATTTGAATGGAGATATAGTCAAACATTTATAAAATTATACATAAAAGAGTCTTTAAATATATACATCTACTTGTGTTAAAATATATACCATCTTGTTTAGCACCATGTTAATAAAGCACATTACTGACTGCACTTTGGTTCTGGTGTCCAAGTACTTGTTCTGACATTTTTATTAAAAAATCAGCTGCAGTCTGGACTTCTCCTCACTCAAATGACAAGTGACCACAAACTCCCTCAGCTCCTTTGGCTAAAACAGAAACTTAGGTTAAAAGTCCAGATGAATTTCCCTTCTCAAAGCAAACACGTCCACCATGATTTTTTGGAAGATGTGTTATTGACAAAAGGGTATCTCATTGCAAAAGGATCTCTTTCCCTTCATCTCGGAATGCTCTTCTTCAGCCCRAGACGTGTGTGGGCAGTTCGGGGGCAGCCCGCGCTCTGAAGGACGAGACTGGACTCTTCGCTCTTTGATTCTTGGGATGTTTATTAATTCTTATCTATAAAAATTTTCCTCCTGTCCAGCCGAGGTCCGGACAGCAAGGCAACCAAAGGCACTCTGACCGCCCTCGGGGCAGTCTGGTCTTTATATAATACAAACTACATCTATCATATTTACCTTAACTTCCCAATACAATTCACCCGTGTTAAACTGTGCACCTTTGTAACAAACCAATCCCCAAGTGCCAACACCACCACCGAAAATGGATGACAAGAAGAAGAAAGAAGAAGGACAAGACACGCCCTGTTCCCTCCATCTTGTCTCCATAACCCCCCTGTACCAAAACCTGAACCCCCCTGTACAGGACTTTAAACCCCCCCGTACAGGACCTTAAAACCTACACATCTATTTTATGGTTATATCATTCAAACTTGTGTGGCTCTCACGTGCTCGTGCACAGGTGCCAAGTCCCTAGATGGATCAAAATCAAGCCACCAGACACTTCTGGCTACATTCCAGGTCTTTCGAGCCCCCCAAGAGGGTTCTCGGCAACTCTGAACATCCGGAGTGATGTGCTGAGTTCCCACACCTTCATAACAACAGCATGGGAAAGGGATCCCTTAAGCATCTGAAAGGAAGAAGAACAGGAACTACACCAAATAGTTCATGTTATTGACTGTTTCATAGTCCAATTGATTTGAGAGCAGTCTGTTCCAGAAGCCCTGTGAATTTGGTCTCCACTCTGAACTCCAAATTATATAAAAACAGAGTCTGTAGCTTCAGTCATCTGTTTCTGGAAATCAGTGAAATACAGAAAATCTTTCCAGATTCTGGAAATATTCCAGAATATTCCAAAATATTTCCAGATTCTGAACAGAACCCTCTGGTTCTGTATATGCTCTGATGACAGAAAGAAAGCCTTGTTTCTTTCTACCTTCCCTCTTTTCAAGTGCTCTTTTTTTTAACAGAAGTTCACTCTGCTGATCCCCTTGAGACTTGTGCTTCTTCCTTTGTCCTCAGAGCACACCATCAAGGATGGTGAAGAAATGTGCTGATTCTGCACTCCTAAGAAAATATATCCTTGACAAGAATTGACCTTGGCACTAAGGGAAGAGTTAGGATTTGCCTACTTTGGGCTCAGTGGTAAGATACCAGTGTGAAATTTGAAGCCTGTGGTATATAAGAAAATGGACTAAATTAATATAATTAAGCTTTCTGAAAGTAATTGTATGATATTAATACTTATGACACTAATACAATGATTTCTAGTATTTACATTTTTGTGTACAGTTTTGGGCACCACAATATAAAAAAGTCATGAAGCTGAGAGCATGCAAAGGAGGCCATGAGGATGGTGAAGGGTCTGGAGGAGAAGCTGTATGAGGAGTGGCTGAGGTCACTTGGCCTCTTCAGCCTGAAGGAGATGGAGGGGAGGCTTCATTGAGGTCTTCAGCATCCTCATGAGAAGAAGAGGACAGGTAGGCACTGATCTCTTCTCTCAGGTGACCAGTGACAGGACCCRAGGGAATGCCTGGAGTTGTGCCAGAGGAGGTTAAGGTTGGATATTAGGAAAAGGTTTTTTACCCAGAAGGTGTTTGGGCACTGGAACAGGCTCCCCAGGGAAGTGGTAACAGCACCACACCTGAAAGAGTTCAAGAAGCACTTTGACAATGCTCTCAGGCACATGATGTGACTCTTGGGGTGTCCTGTGCAGGGCCAAGAGTTGGATTTGATATTCCTGATGGGTTCCATCCAACCCAGCATATCCTATGATTCTATGATTAATCAGAAAACAGAAAATGCACTCCTTTTAAGATCATTATTAAAGGATTCTAGACAGAGACGTTTTAAATAAAATCTGGAGTATATTTGCGAAAGCCATTTTTATTCATATTTTCAGTCTATCTTTTTTTTCCTACAATGGCTTTCTTATTCTTCAATGGAAATTCCTTTGAGTAACAGATTTTCCCTGAAACACATTTACGCTGAAGGATTATTAGATTTCTAGGGTTCCAGAGCTGTGTCTTCACATGCCTTTGATGGTAATGGAATATTACTGCATTTACCATACCTAGATAAGTAAGAATTATATAAAGTAATTCTATCAAATTACACTGACATGCATAATACACACTACTCCTATTTTTAGATTAATTAAGCAATCTAAATCTCATTGATCTTTGAATTTCTAATCTCTTTTGAAATCCCAGGCAATAAAAAGCTGTCAGCATTCATTTGTGGCTGGTAATATAATAAAGAATTAATCAAAAATGCAAATTTTACTCTCTGACTCACTAAAGTAAGAAAAGGAAACTTTTCAAACATGACAGAGAATGTCTCAAAACCCTAAATAAAACCTGCTTGTTAATAACACTAGGGTTTGATGCTTTTACTGAGGCAGCAATTAAAATGCTGGTGTAATCTACTGATGACATTTTATGAAATCATTTATTTAATATGCCAATTTTAGTCAAATTCTATTAAAGAATCTTCCAGTTTTTTATTTGCCAGCATCATCTGCAAAGATGATGCTGCCAGAGCATAGAGGTTCAAAATCTGAGAAGTTTCATGTCACAAATATTTTTCCCAGAACACAAGGCATGTACAATGTAGTCACTGTCCACACCTTACTCATGTAAAATCTCCATGCCAAGGATTATTGCAGTATAAACACTACACTTTAGAAGTGTCACTATATTATTTCACTGAACATTGTGTCCTTCAGTTTCTTTTGATGACCTTCCAAAAAATATTAGTAAACACTGCCTTAGAAAGGCACCCATTTTGAGGTGATTTGCTATGTAGCAAGTAATATGGTTAAAAATATGTTTCCAGAAATGAATGTGAAAATTATTCCTTTCTTTTACTTCATGTGGAATTTACTATCTCCAACATCTGTGATGTGACAAGCTCATCAGAGAGGCAAGAAAGAGGTTTTGTTTTTGTTTTTAAAGACTAGGGAACAATAACAGGCTGGAAGATGAATGGTGAAAGCTTTATTAACCTGATCAGAGGCTCACTAAAACAAGTGAAAACCACTTAGAATTCAGATAGATTTCTATTGTGTTACTGAGAAGAGATATTTTTAGGATACTATTGCATGAAGCTTTTTATAGGAGACTATTTTTAGTTTAGTGGACATTTCAGTTATGTAAGGACTGTGCTAGGCCATTTATCTAGCTGCAAAAAAAATATTATTTTGATAACTGTTTTTTAGAAACAAAAGGATAAAAACCAGTGTAATATAGTCATTAAGCTTGTCTTGTGAAATTTGAAGCCTGAAAGAAATTGAATGTATTCTGGTCTTCTTATTTAACTTACTAAGAGGAATTCCCATTAAGTTGCTGATCTTGAACCAGTATTCTCAAGCATTGATAAAATCAGCCACAATATCCTGCAAGAAAAATATCAATTGGCCTTCCTGTTGTCAATCATTTTTCATTTACCTTTCCTCCTGTATTACATCCCATTAATCATAATGATAAAATTTGTATGGTTTGAGATCATCTGAAGAGTATCTATGCCCCAAAAATTTCAAATGAGAACTCTATTTCAGTCCTAGGGGAAGAGAACAGATTCTGTGACTTTAAAAAGAACAGTGAACAATAGGTTAGTATCCTTTACATGCAATTGCAGTGAAGCAACACAGATACATCTTTGGTCAGCAAATCCATGAAGTTCACAGGATCACAGAATGCTGGAGGTCATCTAATGCAAGCCCCCTGGTCATGCAGTGCCCACCTGAGCCAGTTGCCCAGGACCATGTCCAGATGGCTTTAGAACATCTCCAGAGATGGAGGATTCACAACCTACCTSGGTGACCTATGCAGACACTTGGTCCCCCTCAAAGTCAGAGTTTCCTGGTCTTCAGAGGGAACTCCTGCATTTCAGTCTCTGCCCACTGTCTCTGGTGCTGTCACTGGGCACCACTGAAAAGAGCCTGGCTCTGACTCTCTGCACCCTTCCTTTAGGTTTTCTGTGTATTGATGAGATCCCCTTGAGACTCCTCCAGGCTGGACAGTCCCAGCTCTCTCCCCTTTCCTCACAGGAGAGGTGCTCCAGTTCCTTGATCATTCTTGTGGCCCTTTGCTGGATTCTCTCCAGCAGGTCCATGTCTCTCTTGCACTGGGGAGCCCAGCACTCCATGTGTCTCCCACCAATGCTGAACAAGGGGGAGGATGGCCTCCCTCCACCTGCTGGCAATGCTCCTAAGCTTCTCAGGACGCACTTGGTGCTCTTTGACAGAAGAGGGTGTTGCTGACTCATGTTTAACTACATGGCAACCAAGACTCCCAGGTGCTCTTCTGCAAAGCTTATTCCAAGAATCCACTGACAACATGCAGCATTCAATTCATGCATCCCCAAGCTACTCAAGCAGTTTTAACCAAACCAAGTCCAAGCAGAGAACATCTACTCAGTTATTCCTTAGTGCTTCTCTCTCCCCATGTTTTACAAATATCTGAGAATCACATATTCTGAGATGAAGTATGCTCCAGAACCTCTGCATAGGCAAAATACATAGATGTAGCTAAAATATCAAGGTAGGTTAGATATAAAGTTAATAATGGAATAAAGGCAGTTTTCAATCACAGCATGAAGAGAGAATATTCATTTTGCTGATTTAGGTATGATTTTATGGGTAGGCAGCAGAGTTAATATATATCCAGAAACATTTGGAAATATTTACATTTTCTAAGGCATTGATCATCCACAAAGGGACTAGCAAGATGTATGAGTAATAAAAGCAGGGTATGGGACAGAAAACTGCAAAGACAAGTAACTATTAAACAAAAATAAATCATATACATTTGAAAATTGCACTATTCAAAATGACAAATGTCAAGATCTCATTTTCAAACAAATTTATGGAAACATAAAYTCTCATTTGAGTGAATTTTGAACATTCAGAAAACCTTAACCAAATAAGTACAATTTTCAGTATTCTTACAGTTTTTGGCAAAAATGCATGTCTGATGCTAGAGTGACAGTCTGTGATTCAGTGAGGGGCTGTCCTCATAGGGACAGACAGATGGTATGGGACTGGAGTGCAGAAGGGAACATAGAAGGTAATAACCACAAAAGTTAGAGCCACTAGATGCATAGTCTTAGAATTAAATCAGAGCACAAAGAGAAAAAAATGACCCCATATAGCAGGTGAAGCTACTTCAGCTAAATAGCTTCTTCCTTCAGAAGGAAATGCTGCATTTGATATATTCTGGTGGAGTCACACATATCTCTTGCCCTTACATAACAGAGAAAGGCCAGAAGGGTAAGGATAGAGCACCAAGAGATTTTTTTTACTGTAACTATCTCAGGGCAGGATTACCATATTCCAAAAGCCAAAAGTGTAAGATGTCCTACAGAGGCCTTTAAAGCAACCCAACCCTACCAAGGCAACAGCAGAAGATGCTGCAGTTGATTAACATCTCCCTCAGCATCCAGAACCCCACCACACAATCCATTCCCATCTCTGGAACTCCACCTCCCTAGATCTTCCAGCTCAATTTCTGCTCCAAGCAGTTTCAGTTGAAACACCATGTTGCCACAATCTTCTTGCTCTATGGTCACAGTAGTTTGTACAGCTGGCCAGGGGATCCTTTCCAGCCAGGCAGAGCATGAAGGGAAAATGAATTAAGCAACTCTTTTTTGAAACACATGAGAAATGAAAGTTGTGCATCATCCCTTTATTTGAACAAATATGTAACCTTCATACATATGTGTGCCACACAAATTTTGATAAACTGATTTGTTCTATTTCACAAGTGGAAAAAGGAAATAGATATGTATTTATTTTCCTTATTTTAAAAAAAATCTATCTTCTTAGACATTTGCATAATACTGCATGTTTTGCATAGTCTCTTTTAGCACATAAAAGATCTTGTTTAAAATAAAGGAAATACAAATTTCTATTAATACTGGTTTTCATTATGCTCCTTTAGAGGGATTTTAAATACTAAGGCTTGGCTCTGCAATTAAATTGTCTTTATGCAATGTTCCTTTTTTTGGAAAATATGCCCTGATGGGAAAGGCCAGATGTTACCTGTAACTCAGAGATATTCCCAAAGTACTCAAACATTTAAGGACCTTTGTGTGATGTSTCCTGTTTTACATACCTTTGGCATGGTGACAACTAAATGGCCAGTTGTTTGTGATCTTTTAGCAGAGCTGCTGTCTGGYTTTACTTCCTCAGGGAGCACAAGCTGAAAAGGCTACAAGACAAAATGGAATTGAAGTATATCATGCTAAAATATTTTTTTCTTTTTTTTACATGGACAAAACAAATACAAAGCCACCACTATCACATCCTTTGATTTTAAGGACACTGCAGGGCTAAATGCTTTCACTTTATGTAYGGTATTACTAAACCTAATAAATTATGCTAAATAACTTTTGCTTACAAGTAGAATCAGATGTATGTTCCTGAATTGCTGCCATTCCTCAAGTGACATTTCTAAAGAAGGTTATAAATGATGCTTGACTTATATTAGCAATTAAATGAGAAAGATTATCCAGTCTATTTCAATATAACTCAATTCTCAAGTTTTATTTATGCAGTTGGGTCGGTTAAAAATAGGGATTTTGGTTTACTGTGGAAGTACTTGGATTTTTTTTTCTAAAATGATGATAAAATTAAAACCACCAAGAAGAGAGAAAACTGGAATGACATTTTAAATGCCCTTCCAAAAGAATATACATCCATTGGTTTCTGTCAGCTATAAATTCCAGATTGTGAAATCACTAAAATCTAGCCTAGGGSAACTAGGAAGCTCTCTTCTAAAGTGAATTATGGTACACTGTGTGGGGAGAATAAGAAGAGAGGAGAGAAGGAAAGTGAAATTTTATTTCAGGCTTTGTACATCATCTGGTTAGGACTTCCACAGTTTATGTGTAGTTCAAAATAATTCTGGTATTGAAAGAACATTCTCGCTGCATAGGTGCAAGTGATTGGTAACTTAGAGAAGTCAGATCCAGAGTCCACTGAATAAYGATGGTAACATTAACTCTTGATTTGAAATGAATGTATAAGAAATCACAAACCTTTCCCTTCACCAGTACTCGTATGTAAGTTGGCTGCACATCAACATCAAGTAAAGAAGTGTCCAAATGTCTTCAGAATGAAAYATAAATAAATGAATCAATCTACAATAGACCATATAGCTCGTTCAAAATTTCACAGTTAATAAAGCACAAGATTAAATTTCAGTTATTAAATTTTCCAAAATACTATTAGGATTTAAAGTTTTGGGGAAAAACAACCGATGATTTTCTTGTGAATGTCACTTATAATAATGTCTAAATTCTGTCAAGTCCATGACAYCAGCCATTGTATAACTACAAGAATTCAAAATCCTTGAGGAAAACAAAAAGGTCTTTCATCTCTTAGTACAGTGCTTTACATTAATATGAAAATTAATCTACATCCTATTTAAAATTGTGAAAATAATTTCCCACTTTTCTTTCTGAAGGTTTTACTACTAAAATTGTAACAGATTCCCCAAAAAATTCCCCTTTTTTGTGCAGAATTTGCTGGAAAACAATGAGCAGATATACTTTCTATTCCCAGAAAACACAGTAATTTTAAATCTTTCAAACAAAATTTGTGGCCTGTAAAAGCTCCACTTTTACATCTGCTCTTCCCTATGTGACACCTGATGTGACTCATGGGAATGCACAAGTATTTCCCATTTCCCCTCTTTTACAACATTACTTAACAGGTGAATTTTTCAAATGTTTTAGTCTGCATTTCTTACATGTGAGCACAGACTATTAAAATATGGACTACCAGGGTCCCAAAGTGCTCAAGAAATGACTGTATATAGCACTTAGTGCTGTGGGGTAGTTGGCTAGGTCATGATGAGGCAAAGGCTGGACTTAATGACCTTCAAGGTCTTCTCAACCCTAAATGATTCTGTGATTCTGCAGTACATCCAGCAATTTATTGCACCTGGATAGATTTTCTGAGGTTCCAGAAAAAGATCTGTATCTTGTAAGTCAGAAACATAAAGCTTTTGAGGGAAATTTCTTTTGAGGGAAAATTTTGAGGGAAATTTCTTTTAAGGGAAATTAATGATTTTCAAGGGAAGCACACCTGGCACGAAATATATTTTTGTGCTATAAAACTAGTTCAAGTTTTACGTAACAAGTTTCTTTTATGGATAGATACACTTTTGGGTTTCCAGCCCCTTCCTGAAGAATGGGAAAGGTCATTGCAATGCTTAGCAGTATATGTACTATATCCTTGTCATATTTGCCTGATTCAACCAAATTTCTTCCAAGCAAAGCTCTAGTACATTTCAAGAATAGGCATGAGCCATGGACTCTTCTCACTAATCAAAGAAAATAAGACAAGTCTACCCTACTCTGTCTCAGGGAGAAGAAGAATTTAACTAGAAGCACATGAACAGTATTGAAGCATTTCTAGGGCCAAAGTATGAGCAAAAAATCCACTCCCTACAGCTCTTATCTGCAAAGRAAGAATAGAAAAGATTTTACATATGTATAAGAGAACAGGTGTGGAAGACCCCTGCCTGTGGGCTGCAGAAAACATCAGCTCCCAAAAGGACTATGAGACACAGTGTCCATTCAGGATTAACAGAACAGTCTGAACGGCCTTTGGCTTATTCAGCTTTACTTCCTTGGCACAGGTTTTGAGACTGGTTCCATTATCCACTACATTATTTGTTTTCTTCTTGAAAAGTCCCTGTTACAGAGAGCAGTATAATTGAAACACTGTGTATTACATCTTATGAGTGGTAAAAATTATTGGGAAAAAAGATCTGACCTGTAAACAGCAAGATCCAAGATGATCTGGTTGTTTTCTTCATCATCTTTCAGAGAGAAATGAAGCCTAATAACAACAACAAGAAACAGCTCCAGGATAAATACTGCTGGAGTGAATAAGCAAACATTACAGCATAGTTCAAATGTTAGCAATTTTAGATGAATACAAACACCATTTAGAGAATATGTCATGTGATCGTTTAGAAACAGTTGCAATTTGCCCCAATACTGGCATTTGAGCCAAGGTCATTCTGATACTTATTTTCTGATCTCCCTACTCAAACCACAAGAAAAAAGAAAAAAAAATCCTCTGCTGAAGGTCAGTTAAAATTAAGCTCATTCTGACAATGCAGAACGAGAGACATCTGCTGGTGAAACCTGTCTGCTCTATTACATCTTCATAGGAAAAAACCAGTTCTAAAATGCATGAAAAACACAACAGCTTTGTAATTCTAACCTTATTGTATGTTCAAAAAACATGCCCTTTTTTCATAGTAATTAATTTGCCCCAAGTATAAAAATCTGTCTGTGCATTTCCAGAGTGAAACATGATTTGCATAATATCCTTGATTCTATAAGCTTTATATTTGTTGAAAATGAGCCTGTAGATTGTATTAGCTGTGTGTTTGTGATCTGTTGGCTGTGTTCTTAAAATTGGGAATGAATCTTACCAGTTATAAATTGATGCCATATATAACTACAACTGTAAGGAGATCTAGTCTAGACTTAAAAGTTCTGCTCATATGCTCAAACATTTCCCATGCATGAAAGCAGAGAAAAAAGAGAATGAAATCACTTACGAATGAGAAGCATTTGATAAATTAGTTATTAGTATTATATGAAGGGATTTTGCTTAATATCATTTATCTGRGCTATTTCAGTGACATAAAAATACTTGGGTAAGATGGGTTCAGGTAATGGAAAGATGCTCAAATGTTAACAGATTAGATTATCAATTTTTTCAGCAATAAAAATATTTTCCAGATATACTTTTCACTCTTTGCTCTCATATGTTCTGGGACAGTCAATTTGCAAGAAGGTTTACAAAGGGTTGTAGTTTACAAGTATTTTTTAATGGAAAAGTGCAAAGAATACAAAACAGTTTTATTTCCTGTCTTACTGCATCAATGATCTTGAGAATCCACTAAAACATGAAGGGTGAACAAGAGGACAGAATTATAAAATTCTCCAGGAGGAATCTTAATTAGAACTGAAGTACAGAAACAGTCTGTCCTCAGCAGCAAGCAGCCATTCCTCTTGCTAACTTTCCAAAAGAACATCAGAGAAGTTTGGACATTTTTATGGACATGAGACTTCCACATTGAAGCAAAAACTTTGGAGAACACCATCTGCTTACTTGTATCTCCTTCTTTATGTCTCTCCAATACACTGCCAGATTGCACTGAACAGCAGTGACATTCTTGTTGAAGTCATGACAAAAAATGCTCATTGGTCTGGCTTTATGTGGGCACATCCACAGCCTAAATTCAGAAAACTCGGGTGACACAAACAGGGATGCTACTAACAGTGAACTCTGTTTCTTCTAAAAAAGATAGCTAGAGATTTAGTCTAAATGTCCCTGCTTTTCAGAGGCACAAGCAACTTCTATTAACACAAGATTTAAACTAATTTAAGCTTGTCTTTTTGGATTAGAAAATGATACAATTATTTTTTTTAGTCAACACATTTTTACTGGAGAAAGTACACCAATACAATGGAAAGTATCTCCTGGTATAGACAGACTATACATGGCTCTACATGACACTAAACTCTTACACTACCTTTAATTCTCTCTGTTCTACTGAAAAGTGTGCACTGTACACAATTTCTTTAATTTGCAAGGATTTCTAAATTTCCAAGATTTAGAAAGCAGTCTTCATGCTCATGATAAGCATGTTCATAGATTTGGGTTTGCAGAGGTAAGTGGCCACTTTCTCATTCCAGTCTGCTGCAGGAGACCCTATGGGGAGCTGTTTATAAGGAATAATGTTTGCATTCAGTCCCCTGCTTTCCCTTAGACAATGAAGGTTTGGTTCAAGTAAAATCAATGGCTGATACCCCAGAAAACTCATTCCAAAACATCTGAAAACCCAAGTGCCTTTGTCAATGGTGAAACACAAGACACTCCTCTGTATCCCCATCCTCTGTTGCTAGAGACCTCACTCAGGGTCACAGGACCCCTTGCCACAGAAGCTGATTATCTTTCCCAATTCTGCCAGTTTTACACCTGTCATCAGAGGACAGAATGATTTTGTCCAGAAATATTACTGGGATGTATCTTTTCACATTTAAAGTGGCTTCTCATACACACTTATCTTCAACAGTTAAAACTTTTTACACTATTAGCAAGATGCTCCAAGAAAGAGCATTACTATAGAAGGGAAAAGACTAAAATATCTTATATCTTTTACAGAAAAACAAGTTCTTCAATCTTTAAAGACAAWGATGTTAAATTAAACAATATTCAACAATTAACGCAATGAAAACTGATTCTTTTTCTAGCATCAGAATATAAATTTAGAATACAGTTAGATACAGAAAGATATATAGAGTTAAATATTTAGAATACAGTTTTCCAATAAGGAACATAATACTGCGAAAAGAATTTCTCAGCTCTCTTATTTTTGGATTGTCACATATATTGAAATAGTTGCTCAAATCAGCTACAGAGAGGTTAGACTGCTTAACCTCTTAACCTTACWTACTTAGGCACATTCACATTCAGAACTTTTCCTTCCGCAGTGACCAATGTCCAAGCAGTCTTCTCTCTCTTTTTCGATTCCCTTAATAAAACAGAAAGAAAAATTGTTTATGGTTAATCATTAAAAAGTTGTATTATTATGCTTACAAGCAAAAATAAAGAAGAGGATGGCAAGAGGCAAGAATTATCTGGTATTCGATGTTAAGGCTACAATTTCAATCCGGAGCAAAACAGATTGAATCATGAGTCCAATTGCASATCAAGAACATCGTCTAAAGATGAGCAAATAATTTATAATGTCATGACTTACATGGACAGTGACTTCTGCATGTCACCATGTCCATTATCAAACAGAAACATAACAAATTATCTGGTACACCACAAAAAAATAATGGATGGCTTAAATGTATGAAATGGGACAGTTTTCTATTTCATTTTTCTGGTTAGGAATGGCCAAACTCATCATGAGGTGTTGTCACTGATAACTGGGTTGATGTATGGGCAAGCAATTCTAAAGAGTTTTTATTCATGCTCACTTGATTACTCCCACTGAACAAATGCCTGGCCTGCCTTCAAACAGCATCTGTCTCTCAATCACTAATTTTGCTCTAGCAAAAAGAATTTTAATGGTCAAAASATTAAAAGCAGCATCAAATAGGATACAGTAGGACCAAAGGGCAGAGACATAGATTATTTGTTGATGCATATATTGCATTTTTTGTTGTGTTCTTTGTTCAAAAAATGCAATACACATTCCTGATTTATTGATGATGTACTGATATATTATTTTAATAWTCACTATCCATTTCCAGCTATAAGCAATTCAACTATATCTGACTTTCATTTAGTACAATAGACCAGCTATGATGAATTTATCTGCCCAAACAAATTAGATCACAGTAAGATCATTAAGACTTGTAATACTGGTATTTTCCTGTGTAAATGTTTAGATTATGAACAAGGGAAGGAAGAGCAAGGAATCTTAGTAACATGAAAAAGAAAAATCTGCTCACACCTAAGTAAAAATATGGAGCTTTCTTTAAAAATACAGCACTGTAATTGTCACATKGCATTAATCCAATATTCAGCTGGTCAATATAGTGGGTATGACCACTTTAGTCACCATATTAAAAGGGAAAACATTTCTCAAAAAAAACCCAACAACAATGCATCGCTTCTTTTCTGTTCCTGAACCTATTTCTTATAATAAATTAAAGATTAAGAGCATGTTAAATGTAAATCACTAATGATAGGTATAAAATATTATAGATTTAGAATACCTTGGGGAAAAAAACCCATAAAAATAGATGTGGTCTAAATACATATGGATTTGAAGAAGAAATAAAAACACTTAAATAGACCTACTGGAACAACTACATAAAACCAATTTCTGTTTAAGAAAGACAATTATCCAACTGTTAAACACTATTCTATAACATAAATCAGCTTTTGTGTGGGATTTGTTGGCTGCCAGTCTCCACATCTGAATTCCTAGACTTGACACTTAAATGCAAAGTGAATGAACCACCACTGTTCAAAAGATGTTCTCAGAAACACCTCACAAATTATATCCTACCACCTGTTAGCTTTTAAAAATCTGTTCCCAGATGAAATTGTCTATTCATGTGAATCATTTTCACCATCTCCATTTTAAGGAGATGCTGTGAAACTTTCTCAACACCAAATCAAATGACCCATGAAAGGATTTTTAAACTCTTTCAATGCCTAGGGAATTTAGAAAAWATCAGAAATTAATTATTCTATCTTTACTATAACACTGTTTGGACTGTCCTTGAATTTTTAGAGGGAAGCATTTGGAACACATTTGGTTTTGACTAGAGCAAGGCATTTCCAAACACAGCAAAACTCAAACTGGCTAGAAACTGAGTTTCACAGAAGTTCTTCCAGGAAAGTGCTAGAACTTGAATTAATAACAACAACAAGTTATGCACATTTCCAGATTTCCTGGAGAATTCCCTAGGACTGACTTAGCCTTGACAAAAATTTTAAAAAAAAAGCCCTTAAAAAGAACAGCCAAAAAAAAATTCCAGCACAAAGCATGTTATAAAAGTAAAAGAGAGAGAGGAAAAAAAAGATATTGTAAACAACAAGACATTGTTTACAATGTCTGTGGAATTGATAAGCCAGCAGGAATAAAATACTGGGAGTTTTTGCTAGTATCTGCACATATTTTGCATGTTCAGCTAAACAAGCAACAAATTTATAAAGTTTTAAAGGCTTTTCAGGGASCAGACTTCTTCATGCCAAATAGCACAGATAAAAGAATCTTATGACTTGTGACAAATATCTTTGATAAAGTATGAGAAAAAAATTTCTCAGTTACATGGAAAAAATGCCTGAAATGCCACTTGGGCAAAAAACTTGTAGCATGGCCTGCATTATATAATGCAATCTGCAGTGTGGATAAATGTTTTTAGCAGAAAGTTAAATGTTGAACTACACAAAACATTTAGCTGACAAAAAAGTGGAACTTCTAAACTCCATAAGAAGAAGTTGAAAAAAAATTATATTTAAAAACTCTGAGGARAAATAAAATAAGGAGTACCTAAATGAAGTTTAGAAAATGAAAGAAAACAAAATCAATCTGAATATTTGGTTTAGACTATAAGCTTATTTTAACAAGCAACAGGGATTAAAGCTGTCATTTCTCAGTAATATTTAATGTCAGGCAATCATCTGCCTGTTCTCTGCACCTTTGAAAATTTCTCCTCCAATTCATCAAGATATTAAAACAAAGAAGTACCTTACATTGTCTTTAGCTCTCCGTTTTTCTTCAATGTATCTGTGAGTTTCTAATCTAGATTCTGGAGTGTATGGTGTAGRCTCCTCCCAAAATTTTCTGTCTTCATCATCATCATAATTTTCAACTGTTCTGCATCCTTCTTGCTCTCCATCTGTTTCTGCCTGATTGGGTTTTTCCTGTGGGGAGTCTGGGCTAYACAAGATCACTGAAATATTATCCCAATAAAATGAAGGAAGAGTAACTTCCTAATAAATTACTGCAATAATATTTTTTCAACCCAGTAATAACTGTACAATTCCTATCAAGAATGGTATCTTCTATATGTGGAGACCATTCTCTGCTCTGCTTCTTTTGTCAATCAACAAAGCATATTTTGACATAATGTTTTTTCACTTACCTGACTATGAGGAGATAGTATGGCTATACCTAATCCCCTGAAAACCCTGCTAGATAGTTCAACAGATTTAATTTCAGAAAAGAATTTTTAGATACCTTCACAACTTTCAGGTGAGAAAAAAACCTTCAGTCTATCTGCTGTTTCAAGAATTCCCAACATTAGATTATAAATTTATATGGTAGCAATGAGTATCTCCTCAAATGCAACCTTAACACTTGAAGATTTTTTTTCTCCCTATSTCCAAGCTTCTATAAATCTCCATCAATAGAGAGAAAACTAAATTTATGATACAGGTGTGATCTATGAGGACAAGTTCTGCAGATAGCTTCATGAAACAGTTTCTATGGGATTAAAAATAAAATGGGCAGTAAGAGCAATAGAAGATGACCCCAGACAAAAACCCTGCTGCTGCCTAGGTAATGTCGGTGACATGAAGTGGCAGAAGTGGGAATATCAACACCAAAGGCATGCAATATTCCATTTCAGTCTTCAGATGCTGAAGATGATGCTAAGGCAAAAGCAATTACAGATGAACAGCTGCTTTCTCTGGAACCCCTGCTTTACCTTAAACAATTTCCAGCTGTTCTCCTGAAAGAAACTATTAATTACACTATTTTGGCACCCAGACAACTTATCTTGGAGTTTTGGGAGAAAAAATTCTATTGAACTGTGTCTGCAGGTCAATAATAAATTATGTTTGTAACTAATTATACTTTTCATTAGAGGTAACGTGCATGAGGAGAAATAACTCTGCTTGAATCAACAATAAAGATGGACAAAAATACTTAAGCGGAATTATATAAACTCTTTAATGGAAAAAGCCAAACTTGTGAATAAAGAAAAAATAATGTTTACTCACAAACTGTTGTTGTTCACTGTTACCTGTCACATCCAAGCTTAGCGTCCATCTGTTTCTGTTTCTCATCCTTTCTTTCTTGCATCCTTCTTTGAGCCTCTTCCTTTTCCCTGGCCCTTTTGAGAAGGTAAGCTTCTTCCTGTTCTCTGATTTTCCACTGCACCTCTGGATAGTCTTGAAGGGCTTTAATCCTCTCTGAACGTTCTATTTCTTTACTATCCAAATACTTCCCAAAGGGGAAAAAGTCAATATAAATATGTGAGAAAGTATAAATGTATTCAAATAAATAAATCTATTCAATTGTAGTTTAATTTTGATAATTAAGCTCTGTCTATAATTAGAAATGGATCTTTCACATATCAATAGCACTATGTAAGTTATACTTTATTACAAATAATTAACAATAACTTGCTATTCAGATCTGAAAATGGTTTTTTGTTTCCAAGATCTGCTTTTAGCATTTTCCAGGAATTTTAATTAGTCTTACTAGACTATACAGTAGAGAGAGTCCCTTCAGCCATTTCTGGTCTTTGTCTGATCTTGATTCAACCCAAAATTATTTCTTTTGATGTCTAAGTTTATTGCCAACTGAGTAAGTTGAATCTACTCTTAATAAGTTAAGCAGTGCCTTTGCTTCTCTGAGGAAAATTGTGAGAACATCTTTCAGGCCTGAGACTGTTTCATTGACAGGAAATCATTACATCAGCTCAGTCACAGCACAAAACCACAATCTCAGAGTGCCTATTTCCAGCCAATGCGATGTAGTGCAATTTTACACCAACTTGTATTTTTTTCTATCTCACACTGCAGGTTTAGTACATATTGTTGGAATGGTATCAACAACCCACTAACTTTCTGCAATCGTTCTAATAATTTAAAAATACATTGTATATAACAACCATGAGGAAAACACTGCCAGAACAGTACAATACATTTATTAAAAAAAAAAAATTGAAAAACTTTTGTTTAAGAATCTCCAATAAAGATGACAGAAAAGTTAATGAATAATTGTGGTTCCATCAGAATAGAACCAATTATTATCATATTATTTATTGTAGTAATTTCTTCTTTGGAATAGAATTTAATTTCCTGTGAACATTAAGAAAAAGTCTGTTAGCTTTCCAAGTACAGATTGGTTTTTTTTTTGTTTAGGATAAGTATGTTCAGTCAACAGTATTCATGTTTTATTTGAATTTAAGTTTTAAAATCTTACTTTTAATTGCTGAAGAGTTGCCACTACAAATTGTCTATAACCTTCAAATTCAGTACATGGGTTACCCATTAGAAACAATTCCTTCAGATGAATATTGCATTTTAGGGATTCAATACTGGAGAGTTCACCAATGAAATTTGCTGTCAGGTCAAGTTTCTTCAATTCTTCACAGCCTGTTTGAAAGAAACCTTAATTCAATTTGTCCATAACATAACTGTGCAGGATATACATACACACACACGTATACAACTGCATATAAAAGTGCCTCCATTTGTGTTCTGTAAACTGATTTCATTCTATCAGAACTCATCTTTTCCAGGACTCTTTCTGAGTGAGAGTGACTCACAGCTAAAGTTTATGTACTTACAATATTTACAGGAATAAAATAAACTCAATAAAACACAAAATACCACAACATTATTGGCTTTATCAGTATCAAAACTTTGTGGACATTCATAGACGAGCTATTAAATATTTAATTTTCAGATAAGCTGGATTTCATTTTTAACAGTCTGATTCCCCTGATACCCCTTCTCAGCTAAGTCTCAATCATATGGCTAAAATCCAATCCAATTTCTTAAAGACAGCAGAATCAATTATGAGTTTCAGTTCTGAGTATGGTTAATCTCTGGTAATATTATTCAAGTACAAAGATAAGACTTCCCAAAAACTCACTGCAAGTTAGGTTTTCCACTCTGTGGACTCAGCTGTCATTGYAAACACTTTATCACTGGTTAAATTGCAAATACTGGTGAGAAAGTGCTTGTACTAAAACAATTCATTACAAACAGAAACTATAAATTAGATAACAAGATGCTCTGGAAAAYCTGATTTTTAAATTTATTAGCCTTTCCTTTTATCATAATGTGTCCATGAATCATAAACTTGGCTCTAAGAGTAAAAAGTTTAGCTGAGAGTAAGCTCAACTTTGATTCACATCACTGTAATCACTTTCCTTTCCTGGTCTATCTGCTAAGTTTTATGCACAGCTGAGCTGTAAGAAAGTAAACAATGCAGAACAATTTATTAGGGGATTTAAATAACCCAAATTTATGCAAGGGCCAATCCCAAAGGTTGTAACTCCTAAGTAAATGACAAATCACAGTAATAAATAATACAGCCTGATAGATGAATTTAAAATTTAGTGGCATAAWAATAAATGCAACTTTTTCAGCAAATTCCCAAATCTGTACTAAACTACCTACTTCTTCACCATTTTCAAATTTTTGTTTAGTCTATTTGCTTGTTTCTTATTTAAGCCATCCTCTTGAATCAGCTTGCAGACTWAAAAAAACAAAGTAAACCAACCAACYGCCCAACTAAACCAACAAAAGAAAAGCAAAACAAAACCAAAACACACACRCATATACAAATAACCAACCAACCAATCAGTTTGTTTGGTTTTTTTTTAACTGTTCCGTTGTCAAGGTACATACATTAAAGATYCAGCAACTGGCCTAATCAGAACGGAGAAACAGAAAACMATCAAGTTATAAATTATTCAAGTAATATGGAATGTGTTTATGGGTTGTTCCAAGTCTTAGATTTTAATCTTGGAAAACGCCGTATTTTGCATGTGAAATGTGCAAAAGTGACAGGACAAAGGATTAAACACAGATAGACAGGATTTCAAGCAATGAAAGAGAAAAAAATCCTCTGAAAACCTCTTTTAAAAAAACTCAGACCCTCAGTGCAACCTGTGCTGAGCACAGGACCTTCTTGTGTGTAACATTGGATCCCTGAAGATGAACCGTGACCCAGAGACATTTAGGAAACTTCAGAGAAAAATTCAGCAGTAGGAAGTGCTTGCTACAAAGAAGAACTTACTGAAACCCTGCACCCAAGGATCCTCTACATACCCACAAAATGCCTCTACAGGTGGGCATGTTTAATAGCTTCCACCCTCTTTTATATCAAGTCACAACTTTAGTGCTCTAATATGAAAAGGCAAAATGGCTTTTTTCAAAATCTGACCTTCCAGATTTTCAATTCTTTCAATGTTGTTCAAAGCTAYATTTAAATATTCCAGCTTCTTTAGTTTGCTCACATTTTCTGTAACAAAACATAGATGGATTATTTCAGTTTTCAGCACTGGAAAGTATGATGGTTTCAYTTGCTTACTTTCACTTGCTTACTTTACTTTAAAGCAACAATGAAGCAGAAAAATAGGAAAGGATGAATCAAAATATGTACCACATTATTTTAATGTTAATAAAAAGATAAAACAAAAAAGTTTTCTGAAAACACAAAAAAAAGCAAAAAGAAATAAGGAAAGTTATAAACACATTTTTATCACAAATCCATAAAACACATATCTAATTCAAGAGGAATGGCAGAAAAAGCATAGTGAGACATTCCATCTTGGGAAATGTGAGATATCTACAAATTCACACCTACCACAGTTTACTAACAACTTGAAGAGGTATTTTCCACATAATTCACATACAAATGATGACATTAATTTCTTAGCAAGAACTTGTGCAGCTTATTTTGGATGTTTGTTTTTGTTGAAGACAGTGGCACCACTCACACTCACAGGGGATGCCTGAGAAGCCCCTGCCTGCCCACAAGAGCTGCATCAAGGTTTGTTTTAAGAAAAGACACAGCCCAACAGAGGCAATATGATATTCAGAAGCATGCTTGGAACTGCTGTGTCCTCTGCAAGGAGATGYTAGTATCCACTGGGAATAAAAACTTCTCAACTTCAATACTTTCTAACACAGCCCCTTTTGAGAATGTTTTTGGTCACCACCATAGTGAGCAGAGGGGTTAGTGGTGCTTGGTTTGGTTGATTTTTGTTTTGGAGTTGTTTTTTTTTTCACTTGTTATTAAGGTATTACCTCAGAAAGCTGTCATGTTATACAAGAATATATGAACCAGTAAGTTGCATACTTTTTCAACTCCTACAGTTAGATGATGCTAACATAAAAACTGCTAGTCTCAAAAATGAAATTGCTGAAAAAATGTTGCATTCAAAAAGCCACAATCTGAATATGGTATCCTGTGCTAACCTGAAGGAGGCCTGAGTGTTGATAGAAAAACCACAAGATGAAATCTTGTGCCTCATTAAGGACTCATTAACAGAGAGAAAGCCAACTTATTTTAGTCCTTCTTTTGATGGGGCAAAGAAGCAAAAAGCAGTTTAAAAAACTTGTACTGTCTGGGATAAGATTCCTCCACTTTAGGAAATGCTAAATCTAAACCTCTCACTTTAGAGATAGAGTTTCCTGATGAGTCCCTTGAGAAAACTTAAAGGATTTGCCTACAAGTTCTCAGCACAGAACTTCCTCCTAAAACCTTAGGATTTTTGTCTTCCTCTTAAGGAACTTCAGAGAAATATGCTAATATAATTTCTGATCACTTCCAACTTTTTGTTGTTCATCTAGACAGTAGAATCTAAGCTTTTCCAGCCCAAGGCCTAATGTCACATCTTCCAATATGGAACAAAACCAGACCATATGAAATTATATCTTCTCCTGTGGTGAAGGAAGACCATTAAGGCTTTGTTGCAGAAAGTTTTGTTCATGCACACAAGCAAGTATTTTATCTGAACAGAAAATTATTTCAATGTTAACAAAAAATATGATTTGCATGAAAATGAAATTTTCAAAAGAGCCTGAAAGAGCTAATGCTGTGATATCGGAGCCCATGGTATATGGTAAACTCTTTGACTCTCTGCCACAAGATGGGATATTTAAACTATATCCTGACTTTTGAAATTTGAATCCATGAAAGGTGTTTCATACTCATATTCTAGTGACTTGTATCTCTGTAGTATCTTTTAAATTTCCCTTGAAAATTCCTGCGCTTCTTAGAAATTTAATAAAGAAACCAGGAAAAGAACTTTTGTTAGGAGCCCATTCTCTTAAGTATAACAGAATACTTTTTTTTCTGATTTCAAAATTATGCATGTGAATACATTTAAAAAKAATCATACTGTCAATAGACTTACCAATTTTTGGAATTAGGTTATTCTGAAGATAGAGAATTTTTAAATCTCGACACCATTTGTCAAGATGCTCTAGCTTTTCTATTTCCTGCTGATGTAAAGAGATTTCTTCCAGTGAAAAAATTTCACAGTTGTTATGTTCTGCACGTCTTCTGACAAGATCTTCAGTGACTGAAAGAAACATTAGATGTCATAGTTCCTTTAATCATTTTCTGCCATCTGACTTATGAGCAAATTAGAAAATCATTAAAATATTTTGTTCCACCATACCAAACAGCCCAGTAGAAATGACAACAAAAATAAAATTTGCCAGAAAAGATATCAAGATATCAAGTAGCTTTGACTCACTCTGCCACAGTAAACATCCTCTGTGAAACACAATCACGTCACCTGGAACATTTGGAAAGATCCGTGTGAAAACTGCTGAGTCTTCCATAAGAATGTGATACAACCCTTGCAGAAATTAACCCAGCAGCCACTATTTTCAGCATAGCTTGGGTTGCAGATTGATTCATGTAGACAAGTAGTGGAGTGTTTTATGCTGTTTTATATCCAGATGCCAGATGTTCACATCCCAGACAGCAGCAGGGGGTGGGGGGGGAAGCAAACTCCAGTGTGTCATTTTCTTCCAGCAGCACAGAGTGCTCAGAAATAAGCAGGATAAATGCTGAAAGTTGGCAGATATTTTTTATGCCACAACTATTTCGTGTTTATGAATGTTTGTTAGAATGAAATGTATACCTGGTACTTCTTAGGCACTACCAGCTCATCAGAGCCAGCAAAGGAGTTTCAGTGGCTGAAAAGCACCAGAGACCTGGGTTCAGTTATCATGTTGTAATATTTAATGCCAGGCAGTCTCTCAAACAGTGAAAAGGCTCTGTATAATGAAGGTAAAGAAATTCTACAAGAACCAGTGCTCACTCCTGAGCTAGACAATAGAACTTTGTTTCCAGCACACTGCACCAAAATGTGCCACCATCTTCCTCTCCTTGACAAGCACTGGACTATAGTGAAGTACTGAGGAAAACCACAGCGTTTTATCAAGTTAGCACAGGTATTTTCATGATTTTTAATGCTGAAAAAAAAAGATAAAAAAGCCTTACAAAAAGGATCTGAAGAACAGTAAGTAAAAAATATATAAAGATCTGTGAAAACAAACTTCCTACCATGCATTAATTAAAAGTACTCTTTATTTCTTTGTCTCAGTGAGGTTTTGTGAAATGATCCAGTTTTATTAGAGGTCCTGGAATGGCTGCACACATTCCCATGGACCAACAAATTATGTACCAGTACAGCCCAAACTCTCTTGTGTCTGTACAGCTCCTCTATCTGCAGTCTTTAGGAAAGGGGGGAAAACTGTTGTATTTATATTATATTATTTATAAATGTCCAGGCTTATAAATCTCCCTTCTGCTCAAAAGAGTTTCACCTGACAGAATTAATTTACAGAACCAAATGTGGGGATACAGATATTGGTTGAAGGGGGAGCCTATCTGCACATAAATCATATTGAGAAAGGTGTCTTTGTCTCTTTGAACAACATTGAGCAGGTTTATTGCATCTGAACAGTCATCTTCCCTTCCATTTGAACTTGATTAAAGTAACAGAGAAAAGAGAAAAAAAAGTCAATAATTGTGACTAAATACTTCAGTCTTCACAGTAAATATGAAAAAACACTGACATTTTATTAAGTTACTTGGAAAATCTGCTGGAAATTGAAAGAAAAAAAAAAGTCTTCTTACTACTGTGTTTGGCTGCAGATTTTTCAGTGCCACTATTACCAGGTAATTTTGAGCAGGAATACTCCCCAGTCTGCATATATACACACTGGCGGTGTGAAAAATGTGTATTTTATGATTGGCTTTTCTCAAATATTAAAATGAATATTATATGTGTTATGTTAGAAAGTTATGCTGTATTAATTTTCTTAAGTAGTGTGTTAAATACAGTTTTAGGTTATAATATAATGTTAAAATAGAAACTATGCTATGTAAGATACTTTTTTTAAAGAAAGGACTTGCACCGAAATAGCAGCCACAGGAGGACACCTAAATCTTTCAGAGAAAGAATTTATATCTCCATTAACAGAAGAAATTAACTTCTTCCCACCTCGCTCATCTCTGAAGACGCCGCCAGGATTCAGAGGAAGAAGGTGACACTGACCAGACAGAATCCTGTGTTTGAATRGAATTTATGCATCATGTATGAGGTGTATGAATATGCAGCAGGCTGTTGTTTTTAAGGGTTAGTCCTCTGTTAACGTGGGTCCTTTTTCRGGCTTATTTTGCCCAGAAAAGGTACCCAGAAAAGACTGTAACTCTTTGTTTCTATTGTCTCATATTGTCCTAATCCAAATTGTCCAAATTATTATTACTATAATTATATTACTATTTTTATAACCATTTTATTACTATTAAACTTTAAAAATTTTAAAAACAAGTGATTGGTGTTTTTCACAGGYGGCAATATTATGCTCTATACCCTTTACACAAAAAGAAGTCATACAAACTATTCCTGAAAGTTTAATTACAGCCCAATTTCTATTTGCTGGTGAAAATTGAAATTATTTTTGCAGCAATTCTGCAAAAATGTCCACTTTCATTAACAGATGACTTGCAAAGCAGAGAGAGTCTTTCACAACAGAAGCTACAGTGAAGCTTTAGAAACCTAATTTGACATCCTGTTGTAGGGAACTGCTTGAATATTTGACATTTTCTGTAAGATCCAGTTCATTGAAGAGGAATAAGGGAAACAAGCTTGCAAGAGAAAACAAATATTACATAAAATTTTAAATAACAGCATCTCCAGGAAATTGACAAACACACTGAATTCACTAAAAAGTTCATTAACCAGATTTTCTGGTGGTGTGTGCAGTAATAGGAGACTGGAGCAGCAACCTGAGAGATCACAGCTACTCCCAGGTTGGCATCTGGGATGGCATCAATCAAGTGGAGAGAACAGATCTTGAAGTTCTAATGCCTGGGCTTCCAAAAATTACATGTTTTACTAAAGAAACGATGCAGAAATGAAGGATAACATTAAAGAAATTGAAAGAATAAGCAGATGGACAGCTGCAGGTGTAGCAGGAGATGGTGGGGGAAGCTGCATTTCAGAAAAGTGAAGTATGACACCATTACTTTAAGACTCAAATTCATGCTGAGCTGTTCAGGAGAAAAAGTCATTCTCCTTCAGGCAGTGCCTGCTCCAAGAGGGCATCTGCCAGCTTCCTGCAGGGAGAAGGAGCTCCTGTTCAAAGCACTGTGTCAGCCCAGCATGGGACTGGCAGTTCAGTGATAGTATACAATCAAAACAGATTACAAGAAAAATCACAGAAGGAAGGAACTCCTTTTTCATGAGTAAAAGGTGTGAGCACTCAGTCTTTTGGGTCATACTGCTGTACCTGTAAAAGATGATCAATTCATAAGTAACAGTATAGAGTGTTWTACCTCATTTGGGGTTTTTCCAGCATCCCTCCTTGCAGGGGCTGCCTCACCAAGGAGGGGTCCCCAGCAGGGCCACCCCAGTCCCCACTGCTGGCCCTCTCAGGGCTGCTTTGGGAGGGAAGGAACCCTTGTGCTTCTCATGTGGAGATAAAATGGGGGTTTATGGCCAGGGAGGAGGAAAATCTGACAAGTATCCAAGGGAGGCAGGAGGGCAGGGGGCTGCCAGGGGACTGTGGGGATGGTGGGGAAGGGAGACAACTGTGGCGAGAGGGAACGTGAACCAGAGAATTGTTTAGATCGGAAAATACCTTTAAGATCATCTAGTACAACCCAGCACTGCCAAATCCACCACGAAGCCATGTCCCTAAATGTCACATCTACGTGAGTTTTAAATAACTCCAGGCATACTGACTGCACCAGCTCCCCGCTCAGCCTGTTTCAGTGCTTGAAAACCCCTTCCATGAACAAATTTTTCCCAACATCTAAGCTAAACTTCCCCTGGCACAACTTGAGGCCATCTCTTGCCGTGTCACACGGGAGAAGAGGGCGGCCGCCCCCTGGCCACAGCCTCCCTTCATGGAGTTGYAGGGAGCGACGAGGTCTCCCCGGAGCCCCCAGGCTGAGCGCCCCCAACTCCCTCAGCGGACTTGCGCTCCAGCCCCTTCCCCAGCTTTGCTGCCTTTCTGCGGACACGAAGGAGGCGCGCAGGGCGCGGGGCCCGTCCCRGGGAGGAGGGCAGGGCCCGGGGAGGGGAGGGAAGCGGCGCTCTCCGACACTCACTGCGCACCATGGCCGCCCTCAGGCGCCGCCGCCATTCCCGGCCGCGCCTCAGCGCTGCCACAGCAACGGCCCCGGGCGGCGGCGCTGAGGCGGGTCCCGGCCCTGCCCTCCCTCGGCAGGCGGAGATCAGGGAGTTCTTYTCCTCAGGCRTAAATCTCGCCTCTCGTCCTTTACRTGACASTCCAACGTATCCGTCAACTAGTTAGCCTCACACATTTTGGGCTGAAAGCTTGTTTTCCGTTTTTTGTGAAAGCAGCCTGTTCCAGTGATTCACAGTCTTGAACAATTTTAGCATCGTAGAACAGTTTAGGTTGCAAAASACCTGTAAGATCACCAAGTCCACCCGTTAATCTGACTCTGCCAAGTAATTGTGAAAAACGCCAATCACTTGTTTTTTAAAAAAAATTTAAAAGTTTAATAGTAATAAAATGGTTATAAAAATAGTAATACAATTAGAGTAATAAAAATTTGAATTAGGGCAATATGAGACAATAGAACCAAAGAGTTATGGACGTCCGGGTACCTTTCTCTGGGCAGCTCAAGCCGGAAAAAGGACCCCCTTTAACAAAGGATTAACCCTTAAAAACAACAGCCTGTTGCATATTCATACACTTCATCCATGATGCATAAATTCTATTCAAATACAGGATTCTGTCTGGTCATCGTCAAGTTCTTCCTCTGAATCCTAACAGCGCCTTCAAGGCGAGAAGAAGTTCATTTCTTCTGATAATGGAGCAATGAATTCTCTTTCTCTGAAAGATTTTTGTGTCTTGTGGCTGCTATTTTGCTGCAAGTCCTTTCTTTAAAAAAAGTATCTTGCATAGTTTCTATTTTAACATTTTTTATAACTTAAAACTATATTTAACACACTACTTAAGAGAATTAGTACAGCATTACTTTCTAACACAACACATATAATGTTAATTTTAATATTTGTGAAAAGCCAATCATAAAATATGCATTTTCCACACCCGTAAACCATGTCCCCCAGCGYCAGGGCTACACCGCTTCCAAATTTTTCCAGGGATGGCAACTCCACCACTTCCCTGCACAGCCTGTTCAAYTCTGGATCACAACCAGCATCGGATCAAAGTGGTGACATTCAGCAAAGTCATTCTGTATTTCCTACCTGTCTTCATTAACCTGAAGGTCTAATCAAACTGAAGGGTCGTCTTCTACTAACAGGAAATTCACCTATAAATTTAAATAAGGCTGTAGGAATTTTTACAATGATCAAACTCATTTATTTAGCCGTTTACCTCTGATATAAATGTAGCTACCCACAGCCACTCTGCAGGTTTCTATCTATATTGCAGATTAGAGGAGTTTGAAGGTGCCATTAAGGCTCCTGAGATTTGTGGAGATGAAGAGACACAAAGGGACAGAAGTAGTTTATGCACTTTGACTCCATAGTGTTTGTCCTGGCCTATCTGACTGGATAAGTGACAGTTCCACTCAGAGAACAGCGAGGTTTGCACAGATGTTTGGATGTGRCCCAGGGCCCCTGCACAGAACCACAGACATTAAAGAGGGGCCGCTATTCCTCCTACCTACGCATTTCTATCAAATTGCAGGCCTCTTCAAATAATAGTTATTTGCTAGTAATATTAATTTTTTTACTCRGGAGCAGCATTCACAATCAAAGTATTAATTTCAAACAAGAAAAAAATCTTGTTTTCGCTGTGTACAGTATTTTAAACCGTGTGTTTACATTGTATTATATTGAAATGCCTATGTTATTTGGTTAAGCTAAAGTGAAGGGGTGAAAGTGTTCTTCCTTTTTTTTCAGGTATCCTGGATGATAATTCTGAAGAAAGGAATAAGAAATCTGCAATTAATTAAATTACCAAATAAGTGAGTTGACTTGATGAGTGGGTTGACTTGGCAGAATGCCAGATTCCCACCAGCTTTTTTTTTTTCTCACTTCCCAGCCTCAACAGAAGATGGGGAGAAAATATAAGAAGCTCATGAATTGAGATAAGGGCAGGGACATCAAACAACAATTACCATCATGGGCAAAATGGATTCAGTTTGGGGAAATTAATTTAACTTTTTGCCAATTAAATAGAGTAGGATAGAGAGATGTAATGCCAAATCTAAATCCACTCTCCTTTTATTTCTCCCTTCTCCCCAGCTCAACTTYACTCCAAACCCTTGTACCTGTATGTCCTGAGTTAAGCCACAGTTTGTTTTAATCAGTACCTACATAGGTCCTGTTTGACAAATCTAGTTCAGCTGCAGGACTTCTTCAAATGGGTAGCTTCTCACTTGTGATGAGTACAAAATAGAATTTTCTGTCCACCAGTGACTGAAAAGCTCTCAGAATGTGTTTGATTTTCTCTTGTGAAGAGCAAGGTTTTTKGTCACTCAGGCTAAATTATTCAGGAAGACAGTAAGCAGCACTTTGGAGCATGTTTGCAACACAGTGGTCCTCACTTGGTGGTCTGGCACACACAGGGCAAAGCTAGGTGCTGAAGTATGTTGTGTTCTTCATTTTCACACAGTTGTTGGGGTTTTTTTCTTTTTTGAATTATGTACCAAGGGTTTTCAGCAGCACAAGCCTGAAATCCGAGCATGAAGCAATGTACATGCCAGAGATAATGTAAAGAACCACGTTACAAACAGGACATTGGAGATGAGAAGGAAGAAAAGGTCACCTCTGGCATGCCTGTCATGAAGAAATTCAATTTACCATTCAGTTTAATATATTACAATTTTATTTGTTACATGTGTAAAACAACACAATGTGTATTTCTATGTAATGAYGAAAATAAGCTTTATAGCATTATTATTACAATGCTAGCATTTATAGCWTTATTAATATAGAAGTATTTTGAACATGTCTTGAYTTTGTCCATATATACAACCATGTAAGGTGCTCCAACCCCAGAAAATTGATATCCGTGGACAAMGTCGTTGAAATGCTGCAGCTTAGAGTCTCAGCTGGTGTAAATAAGATTATTGATACCCCTTCAGAATTTAAACCTATGTATTTTTATTTATTTCCTATTGAATAACTGTTTTTTCAAATTTTTTTTTTTATTATTTTTTGTGGTGCTAGGTAATGTAGTCACCAGTACAAAACAAAGTTTATGTTTGCACTAAAGTACCAAAAACCTCCCCCAAAGAGCACACAATCTGCAGGGCAGGACATAAACTCACAAATAAGAAATTCACTGAAATATATGCAATTTCTAATAATAACAATCTTCATTACTAAAACACACTCTCAAATACAAGAAAAAATGAGAACAGGAACAACTTTACTGATAGAGAAATGCCAGAGATAGGGTAGAAAAAAAGCAGCATGAGAAACCATAAAAAAGGAAACAATATAAAACAAGTAACAGTTTTGCTTGGTGTATATAGAAATGTGCAAAGAGCTTTACAAAATAGTGCAGCCAATTCATAAAAATGTACATCAAAAAGCAGATTTTGCAGAACTGGACTAAGTGGTCATAACCTGTATTCTGTACCGTGTAGTTTATTCCATATAACTTAAATAAAATATATTAATCTTTGAATGATTTGGCTTCTATGAGTAATGCTTTCAGGGTAACTACAAACCAGACTTGCTCACAGACCAGGAACATTAAAAATTAAGGAATGGCATCAATATTATCATCTTCCACATGAACATTCCCCCTATAAAGCACTACATGATATATACTCAGGAATGACCCTGAAATTCAGCTGAACACAGCTCAAGTAAGAGAGTATAAGACAAGGTATAATGATAAAGATCATATATATTAAAAAAACCAATAAATTGTATGAAAAAATACACATCTCAGAACTTCTATTTGATTCTTTTCTCTAAATAAGGTGCTATATTATAGGAGAGTAAATGTTTAATCACTGAGGACCAAAAAAACCCATAAAATTCTAGTTGTTTTCTCTGTTAGTATATGTGTCAGTTAATCACAAATCARTAAGTGGTTTTACTGTGAGAGAWTTATATTCCACAGTTATCCTAGCCTTGATACTGTAGTTACCAGAAGCTGCAAATACTCATTTCCTCTCAAAGTGTGGATTTACATATATAGGTTGGAAACATTTTTTCAGTTTTTCATCAGAAAAATCCTGGCTTCAATTTTTTTATCCAACAGGAAGAAACATATGATTGTGCCTCTTTTCAGGTAAAAAAGATTAGGCCTGTTTTTATGTCCATAAGAATATACAGAAGGGAAATGCCAAAGCCAACCAGTCTGGTAACTGACTAGAACTTTGTTAATTCAACGTCCACAAATATCAAGGAAATCAGATCTTAATAGATCCTGAGCATTTTATTTTTAGCCCTTGAAGTCCAACTGAGAAATTGTCCCAGGAGTTTCCTCACTCCAGATCAGAAGAATTCTAATTTATAATTTGTATTTTTTAATAGACAGTTTATAGGAATTTATTGTAGACCTTTTATTTTTAATCTCAATCAGATTTTTCTTTGATAGTTTACAGTGAACTAATGAGTTTTCAGTGAACTCTTCTAATTTTCAGCATAATTGCTTTGATGACTGCAGGGTAATTACAGTCTTAGACTTTTCTCTCAGAATGGGATTTAAATTTCCAGATTATTAGTTCAAGAGATTATTTAAACACTAAAAATCTTTWTAATCCTTTAGTTTTAACATTATTTTAGTAATGGACCTTTTACGATAGGTAAAAATAGATAACAAAATATTTGCATGTTTTACAGATTGATGTTTACTCTCAGTTGTCTCTGTACTTTAAATAAAGAGGAATTATTTAACACAATACTACTCAAGTGCATTAACTACAAGTATATATGAGGATGAGTATAATAAATAATGTTTTAGTTACATAGTAGACTAGTTATCCCAGGTACTCAGCCACCATCCAAATCTATTATCTTTGATAGCATGTTGTAACAAGACATTAATACATAAAATATGAGATTACATCATTTTTATATGAAAAAATATTTCATGGGAATCACAGAACACTTTTCATTATTGAGATAAGATASAACAGATATAGCACTTCTTTGTGTGATTTCTTTCAGGTAGTCATCAAGAACTAAGGCCTCACTCACATTTGACCAGAAGAAAAAAAAAGCTAAAATTAATTGTATTTTGGAGGAAGAATACTATCAAATCTGTTTGTTTTTTTTTTTTCCCACAGGAACGTGTAACCATGGCCATAAGGAGGTATCCAGGAGTTCGATGCTGAAGAGCTGATGAAAATAAATTGGAGGAGGAGGAAAAATGAAAAMTGTTATTGAACTCATTTCAAAATGCACAGAAGTAACAACTCTGCTTTTAAGTTTTTACTTAAAAGAGTGCAAGAGACAAGCATATTTTGAACTGTGGAAAGTCCTGTCTTGCAGTACCTTGTGTCAGTCTGTGTTTAGTTTAGTCCTGCCACACAACAAGTGCCAAGTTCTCTACTCCATCCTGTTGCCCCTGCTTTGGTTAACWCTGACAGTGGCTTTCAAAACCAGAGAAAGCTTTCAAGCTCTGGTGTTTCAGCCCTGACATAAACAGTTCCACTGACTTTAAGAAGTGCCACATGTGGTATCCCTAGCTTGGCATGCTGTGAGTGGGACATTTTGTCACCATAGGCAAAGTGATCAAATGCCTGAACTCCTTTCTAAAATTCTTTGTTCTCAGGATTAACACCCTCCTTCTAAGAGCTGAAAGAAAGGTTTTCCAGGTTGTGTCTGCAGCTGTGCAGATGCCTTTAGATCTCAAAAGCTGAACTGCACTCAACCAGGAAACTGATGAAGAAGGCTGTTCTAGCCAYACTATAAGGAACACAAACTGGGCACAGCTCCACTTGGTTCCTTCTTTTCATTTTTAACTGTACAAAGTAAAGACATAAAGGAAAGAACAGAGCCAGGACTGGGATGACCAACTCCAAGTTGGTCAAATAAATCAGTGCTCTTCTTTTAAGGGTTTGAGCTGCAGYGAGGCTTAAAAATGCTTGATAAACAGAAATTGGAGTGTGAGGATGAGGAAAAAGAATAGGGAATAGAAGAATGTCTAAGTGTTTTTCAGATATTCTGGACCAATTCATGTTGATGCTGCTTCACTGCTTCAGTGGAATGCAACCAGCTCAGAGCAGCACAGCACCTGGTCCTGCTGTTCAGTTCACACTTGGGAAAAGGAAAGCTTGTTTTGCCTGTTACTGAAAAACATGTTTTCTCTGGGCTGAAGCACAGCAATTGTTAACAGCTTACACTATTTAGACACTGCTGCCAGACAACAGAAAGAAAATATACAATCCAAAAGGAATTGTAGACATCAAAGTGGGATAATTTGCAGTGAAAACTGGCAAGGGTCCTGTAGCTAAACTTTCTTGTAATGAAAAGTCCATGGAACCTTTCTGGCATGTTTGGACCCTGTTCCATAATAGGACTCATTCCCAAAAAAATACGGAATTCTTTCTAAACTTAAACATGTACTCACCAATTGTTCTTTATTTCTTATTATTGTCTGTGGAGGAAAAAAAAAAGAAGAATACATTTTTGTAAGTCTTGATTTAAATCACAGTTTTGTATAATTATTATATATTATCKGTAGGTCATGTTTGACAAATCCAGCTAAGCTGCAGGACTACTTGTTTGAGCAGGTAACTTCTCACTTGCGATGAGCATAAAAGAGGCATTCTCTGTATACCTGCTGCTGAAGAGCTCTCAGAGTGTGTTTTTCTCTTGTGAAGAACAGCTTTGTTATGACTCAGGGTTAAGTTACTCAGGAAGAGGGAAAGCAGCACTTAGGGTCATGTACTTGCAACACACTGGTCCTCACCTGGTGGCTTTGGTAAAACCAAAGTTTTAGGGACTAGAGACATRGCAACAAACTGATACATCATCTGTTAAAGAGTGGGACTGTCATTGTGCTGGGGCTGTCCAGGTTGTGCCTTGCTGTTTCTGACTTCCAACATACCCAGTTCAAAGGCTGAAGTCTGCCAGATTGTCTTGGTGCCCTTGGCATACACTGATCTCCTGAACCCTGACAGCTTCAGAAACAAAAAAGATCCTCTTGAGCTTCACTTTTAGCCCATAAAAATTCAGATAAGCCCAAACTTTTTAGTATTAGAAGCATTTTGTATTTTAGACATTTAGAATTTTGTGGTGCAAAAAAAGGTGAAAAAATGGTAATTCGTAAATCTAGCATATCAATACTTGCTTTCAGCAYGAAGGCCTATGTGTGAGCTAATGGTGCATTGGGTTAGAGAGGCCAAATCATATCGATTCTATAGTCCCTGGAAGTTGGTGATGTGGCAAGCATCACAATTAGCTGGGTTTGGGGGTTTTTTCCAGTTAAAAAAAAAAGGCTAGGTCTGGTGGCCTGGGAGTGGACGTCAGTGCAAGGCTTGAAAGTGCACCTCTGGAATCTTAAATTCCACTGCTTGGACTGTGTCTGCATCATGTCATGGCAGATTAGGTTTACCTCCCTTTTCTGCTACAACATTTATTGCACATTATGAAAAGGCAGGTTTTTGAATTAACAGAAAGTTTCTATGAATACAAATCAGTAACTGGAAAAACCAAATGCTCCATCAGTAACTTCAGACCCCACCTTCTATCTTCTGACTTGAAAAGAACAGGAGGAATCTCCTTCCTCTTCTTAATGTAAAATTTCTAAGTTTCTCTATTCATCACATGACACTGGAACCACTTACCAAAATTTAGTTGTTCTGAAAAATGTATCGAGACTGAAGAAAGAGGACACAGCAGCATCTTGGGACAAAAGAACTGTGAAATTAGAATGCAAAATGCTGTAATGGATTGAAGGCTACATTTGTCCCCATTTGACCATATACTGCTCTTATTAGGATCAGTAAGATCCATGGATATACATTCAAGGAAAGAATTTGTTCCTCAGATRTGACTTAGTAAAAAGAATTATGTTGGAAATAAAGAAATTTTATACTTACAAACTAAAATCATCAGCAACAAAGTGGCAGACAGTCCTCCCATAAAATATCTGAGGACATAACAATACCCAGAAAGGTTAAAAAAAGCCAAGGGATGCATTTTGGGTTAAAAGAGGTGAAGCCTGGGTGGGAGGAAGAGAAATGGTTCTTGCAGATGAACCCTCTGAACTCAGGTAGGTGAACTGTAATTTGAAACTTTAAATTACATAAACTATTGAAGATAATTCTCCTGGAAAGAAAGACCTCAGCATTCAGACTGAGAGAAAAATCCACTTAGAAAGACATAGATCCATTTGGATTCTTCTCAGCCTGCCAAAACCCCTGTCAAAGCACACTTGGCAAAGTAGATTTCATATCTGCATACATACTTCTTATTTTTGTGCATATCTATATAGCTCAGATATTTGCCTGCATTGACTATCATGTGAAAATACATTTTCAGAGTAAGATACATATAACTCTGAAAATGTGACCCTTAATTTAAGTTTTATTCACCAGCTGAAATGAAGCAAGCACTCGTGTCAGAAACAGACAACAAAAGAAATAAAAATTACCTTGTACATACTGAAATGATTAAACACATGATCAGTGCAACCATCTGAGAAATGACATTTTGCACTGTCTTGGATTCTAAAATAAAAATCAGGAAAATAATGGGTTTTAGTGAAAGTAAATATATGACAGGAGGTGTTTGCAAAGGCTACCTTCAGCCTGTGAGACCAGGCTCTTCAGYTGCTTTTAAAGAGAACTCGCCTGGAGTGATTCAAAGCAGAAACCTAATTTTCATGCTCTGGGTGTCTCTCAGGAGTCTTTTTCCCCCACAACTACAGAAACACTGTGCCCTCCATGCTCTCAGAAAACAAGCCTTTCTGCATAATTGCTTGTTTTAGTTTTTGCTCCCTGCCCTTTCCTCCATTTTCCTCTTCACTCCTCTTTTTTTTTTTTTTTTTTCTGAAAAATGGGTGAGGGAAAGATGCGAGCAGGAGGTAGTAATTGAATATATKTTTTAGGATTTTGTCATTTTTAATCATTAATTTAAAATACATGTTTTAGTAAATAAATTCTATTCTGCAAGGGGCCAGATCCATATTTTTAATGTATTTTCACTTCACTCTAAAAATGAGGCATGCCAGAATAAGAACATAACATACCTGCATTGCTCCCATTCTCTTCATTTGCATTTATTATAAATGAAGAACAGGATTTTGAAGCACAAAATGGTTCCTCAAAGTGAGGAAACTCTTCATCTTTGGTGAGAGATGCTCCATTAGATGCTGGAATTTGCCTTTGTGACACATGGTTATTATATTCAGAAGAAAAGTCTGAATCACCTACAAGAAATGCATGTATAACTGAGATTGCACAGAAGAAGAGCTYTGAGACTTTGTATTAATGAATTTAGGAATTAATTACTGAATCACAGGAGAGGTTGCAAACTGTTGTGGTAGGGAATTGGTGGGTTCAAATGTATGCAGGAGGAAATATGCAGAGTAAAGACAAAACTGCATAGTGCATAACAGATGAAGTTATTGAAAGAGCCAGGTGAAAGCAGACAGTGCCAGTTATTAATTACACCAGAATAAACATTCCTGGTGATGACTTTGCATTCAAATTCAGTCAAAAAATGACTTTTTGGCACAGAGGTCTTTGCAGACATACTCAGTTGTAATGCCAGGAGCTCTATTTATCCCTTAGAGTTCTGTAGTTCATTCTATGCTTTACCTGCACACCCTGGCAGACAACACCTGCATAACTTCCAGAAAGAGATACCCAATTCACACTAAACATAGACTGCATGCAATGTTGTACCTTGATTACCAGGTGCCTGATTAAGGCTTACCAATATCACTGTGACTGGCTTCTAGTTTACTGCATCCATCAGGCAGTAAATCCTCTACATGGGAGAAATCCATCCTGCTGGGAATGGTGGAACTGGGCCATGAGCTGGAGGCACTGAGATTGAACAAGCTGTCAAGAGAGCGATGGATTTTCTTCCTTTGCCTGAATACACTAGAAAGAAAAGATGTTGCCAAGGAATAGAGTTAATTATTCTTGTTGAGCAGGGACAGAGCTCTAAAGCTTGCAGGAATGACATGAAAGAACCAGGTTCTRAGTGCTGCTCTCAGCTCTATTCTTGACCCTGGGCACCTCGCCAGGAATGGCTGCTGCACACCACAATGTGTCAGGGAATGTATTAACAGCAGGGCTGATCGTGCTGTTGTGATACTGGCTACTGTGGTACCAAATGATACCACAGCTACTGCTCTCTGATAGTACTCTGAGTGCTACCTGTGATTTTCACTGCTGTATCTGATTTGGGGTAGTCTAAATTCATTGAATTCCAGGTTTTTTGAACTACATTTTACACACCTTTCTAATTTGTTGTTCTTCTGAATCAAGAGATGTTTTTCCTTGAGTAAGAATTCTAGGACTAGACATTTTTATTTTTATATATGTGTGTGTGCATTTTAGACAAAGATATTTATATATATATACATTTTTCTTTGTCCTTATCAGAGTAACACCCCATTGGCAAAATGAGCTGTAGCTCTCTCCTTTTCCTTTATTGGACACAACTTCAATTATAGCAACAACTCTGCACTAAAGAGTTTTTAGGTAGTAAGATGTGACTGAAAATCAGGTCATTTCATTCACTGCACTCTCTAAAGCAATTGACATGTTCCCAATCGGAAGTAATGCTGGTCTTATGCTGAGCAAAATGTAGACAGACACAGATATACCTCCAGGTAAGGCCAGAGATGTAGGGGCAATCGCCAACGTGGAGTAAAATCTGCACATAGTTCACTTACCGAACTAAATTCTCTTTATATGTAACACTGGTGTGGGATGGTGTCAGTGTTATGTTGCCCTCTTCATCAGACAGAAAACTGTCTTCTRTCAAAACATAATAACCATTGGAAAGCAGTCGAGGGCTGCGGCGGTGTGCAGGAACGGAGCCTGTCCGAGGGTTTGTGGAGCGCTCATAGGCAGGATCGTCATCCAAAAAGGCACAAGCACAGCTGAAAAGGAGAAATGAAAGCCTCTAATTTAGAGAAGGTCTGCACAGGGCAAACCCATGATTTAATAGTAATGAATTTACATTTCAAGCTGATGAGGACTGTTAATGACATAGATTTAAAAGACGTGGTTGTAATGATATTACTCTGTACTAGGGGGTTTCAGCCAGCTGACGTGTGCATCACACATTCCAGAGCTTCAGATTACAGGAGGGATACATGCCAGGAGAGCATTTCCTGAAGCATGGAGGCACAGCTTGAGCTCAGAAGTGCTTGGTGTGTTTCTGTGGCAGTGCTCTTGGCCAAGGAGTTCTGCTGGACCTTCAAGACCTGGAGCCATCAGAGGCGTTCCAGTATTTGGCTTCTCCGAGTTCCTCTACGTGGCACAATCTGGGTGCCCCTGAGCCAGGCAGGATTTGCTTGCTTTTTTATAAACTAGCCATACTTGGTGAAGATTTAAGGATACATGACTTTTAATTCTCACAAATCCTAAAATGCCATGCAGCTGGAACAACATGGGATAAAGCCCCACACATTGTGACAGCTCCATCCAGCACTGAAACACAATTGACTTTGGGATTAAATACAGCACAGAAAAATATACTCTCTGGTGTTTAAAATAGAAGAGAGTAGTGACAGAGGTGAAAGGATCTAAAAGTTGTAGACATTGTACTTAGTTTGACTAAAAGTTAATTTATATTTAAAGGTTATACCTTTCCCCTTAACACCTATGAGTTCCAAACTGCCATGTAGTGACATCATGGAAAGAAAGGAAGACACCGGATTGATTTAGTGTCTGACCTGTGTTTCAGTAAGAGGTTTAACTACCCCATATGGCATGTCACAGAGAGATACTATAATTTCAGTGTAGGGAAAAGCAGATGGAAGAGAGATACTTCAAAACCCTGTAATTGCAAAGCCAGTGTTTCCAACCTCCACAGCAGTACTTCTGAACTTCCATTTAGGGCAGTAATTAAATTATTATCAGCACTACATTTCTCAGTGGCCCAAAAGGACTTTTACAAAATCTATGCCAAAACAAAAATAAAATTAGCAAGTGTAACTTTCCTTAATACCTTGGAAAAATATRTCTTGAGAGGCTGTGTCTATGCTCTTCATTAAATGGTGTTAAACCTGCAGAGGCAAAGGTGAAATAAGAAGGAATTTTTATCATATTCACTAACAGGTAGCTTGTGCATACCACAAAGATAATTTAAAAGGCTAAAAATGAAAAGAAAATTAAGGGAAGAATTAGAGGAGACAAAACATGAAGGAATTGGGGAAAGACTTATTRTTTATAGGAAACTCATCTCAACCAGGACAACACAGAATCAGAGCCAACAGAAATCAGATACTTGTACTCTGCCCAAATAACAGACTTGAGAGAAATAATTATGGACACAAATACAATAACTGCAGTAATTTTAAGGTGTTTTACCAGAAATCTGCTTCATGCCAAAGCTAGAACCTGAACTGGCACTAGATACAGAGTAGAATGGRAAGGCCACCATTACCACTACGTTATATTTTTCAGATGAAAATTGCAGACATAGCACAATGAGCACAAGGATTGCTACAGTGACAAATATTTGACAGTAATATTGTGGCAGGAGACTAAGAAAATGGGATTTGTCTGGATTACCATGGCTCAAGTGTGAAAAGTGCTGCTGGATGTTCTGCACCTGACAGAATCAATCTTACAAAATATGAGCAAGGCCTATGTAAAGGGAGAATTTATGTCATTCCATATAAAGATAAAAGATAGAAACTTTCCCCATATTACCTTGTCTCTCCTGAATCTTCAGAGCTTCAGACTTACAACACTGTTAGTAAATGCCCATCGTTCACCTCTGASAGGAGATAGGGCTAAGAGAATTTTATATTTTTATGTTCAGTTATGAGCTGAGGCAAAAAAAAGACATGAAGGTCAGGGTTTCCACTTTGGTAGTCTTGTTTAACCTCCTTGGGAACTCAGTTGTCAGTCACAGATTGGGTGTGAAGGCTACTCAGCCTTGGGACCAGGCAAGGTGACTAAAGAAGAGAAGTAAAACCTTCAGGGTATTTTTCACAAATCAGTCCCATTACCTTGGTCCCATACATACTGCTTCTCCTACCCTTTGGAAAAAAAAAAATCACTTCACCATGAACGAATCATGTTCTAGTGGCTGCAAAAATAACTTGAGGAGGAGAAAATGGAAAGAATTTGAGGTAAGGTACAGAGAGATCAAGAAGCATCAGTCAGAATACCASAGAGCAAGTTTACAAACAACGGGACCAGTGGTGTATTTCATAGTTTGACATGTGTTAGAGCTATTTTTAACATACAACTACCTCCTGAAATAATTTCTCTTATTTTAGGCAAAATCATGATTCTTAAATGTGCAAAAAATCTTATATTCAAAACCAAGAAATGCATTCAAACTCTAGAAGAAGATACAGGAAGGACTCAACAAGCACTTTATAGATCTGGATATAAACCAAAACCAGCAAAATGCTAAGTCTTATCAGCCAAAAAAGGTCCCCCCCACAAGGTATTTATTTTTATTAAAACTCTGACAAATGTATCCAAATTTATTTGCTCYTGGAGTTGATGCAATATGTGATGTTCCATACATCTTGAAAAGGACTGTTTCATACACCCTRGGGTAACAGGGAATATAGATTATCTGTAAAAGAGTTTAAAAAGAAATGGAAGCACGTTTTATTTTGTCTTGTTTGAAAATCAGGATGTGTAAGACAGTATCAGCAATCTAGATCAAATTATTAGTWATAATGTATTCTCACTTAGGCAAAACTAACTGATTCTAGGGCAAATTTGTTTGAAAAGGATATACAGAAGTATATGTCAGGATCAGTTATATCTATCACAACTCTTTAATAATCTGAGAGTGAAACTTTGCAGCAACTGAAACCCACAGCACAGCTGTATTGCACACAATTCTTTCAGTTATGAAAATAAAAAGTARCAACGTCTAAAAAAGAATAACTTTWAGGAGTGGCAGCTTTCCTATGGGGYGGTGCTTTCACTAGAAAGTGTTGACACATGCTGATCACAGTGGCAGAACAAACCACAGTCCTTCTGTTCCTCATTTGAATTCTCTCATAACTTTGCAAGGTATGTCTCTGCAGGATGTTTATTTGCCACCCTCCAGAGAAATAAAATTTAAGATAAAATATATTAATCTATTTCTAAAGGAAAGTGAGCAATATGGATATGCAGATATACTAATGGGGAGGCATTTCCCTCTTTTTGAGAACAGTTAATAAGCAGCTGTAACTTGCTTTTAAACTATTTTAAGCAACGATAATATCTGGCTTCTGTGAACAGTCATGGAACAGGCAGTCCAACAGATTTTTTTGCTGCCCGTGATCAGGAAAATTTTTGGCTCATGCCTAATGAAGAGAGTTCTTGAAAATAATTCAATCAATGATGGAGAAAACATGGAAACATTATGTTGTAGACAATGCTGCACAGTGTTCTGCTTTCATTTAATATTCAGTCCTATTTCTGTGCTATTAATAGCGTGAGAAGCTATAGTAATGACATAACAAAACAAAGCTTCTCAACCACCACCATACAATGGAGCAGTGGTGCTGTGTCTGTACTCCATGAAATGAGCCATCAACACAGCACATCTAAACCATGGCGTGAGAAAMAGCCAACAGCTCTATGAAATCTCACTAAAAGCCAATCTGAGGTGAATGTGGCAACATTTTATGTCACGAATCCAAATAAAAATTTAAGCCAACAACCCCCCTTGGATTTCAAAACACACAAAAGTTCATGTTGTAATATAAACAAAAAGTCATTGTGCAAACCAGTCAGTTTTAACTACCTTTCCCTCCAAAAATCAAATTAGTGTTTAATCCAATGATGCCTTCAGCGTACAATCTAAATATTTACATTAGTACCTACCAAAATATTGTGCTAACTATTCAAATAGCTGAAACCCAGGCAACCAGTTTTATTCTATTTTATCTGCCGAACCCAAGAGTCTCCACAGAGTTTTATTTTTTCACACATATCAGTTTTTTTGAAGCGCAGCTTTGTCTTTCCTCCCTGCAGGTAATGGTAGCAACATTCACAAAACCGCGAAACTTCCTGAAGAGCAGCACAGAAATGAACCCAAAGCTTAGCTGTTCCTCAGCTGGCAAATATATTAAGAGATAAATAAGTCTAAAATCCTTCAAACCTGGAAAATCCATTTCACCATTAACACATGCGTGCAAAAATTTTCTCTTCCTCAGCCGGAGAGCYCGTGGGACGGCTGGTGGAGGCTGTTCTTGAGCAGCTTCCTGGGAGAGCTCAGCCCTGGCTCTTCGCAAGGGCCGCTCTAGCAAGTCCCCAGTTTCCTTTTGAAAACAGCGCGTGCAATCAGCGACACAGAGCCCCAGTGAGGTCACGTTTCCTGTAAAGTAGCCTCACATCAGAGGCATTTGTTCTGAAGAGCAAACCGAAGATAAAGATTAGCCCACGAACGCTCCTGCCGGCTGTTGCAAAAGAGAAGAACCACTACAAATAACGTCTCGCCCCAATGATCGTACAGAGAACAAAGACAGAACATTTTCTCATCAGTGACACAGAGTTTTGTTTCAGATTTGCTTTTCTACCTCGCATAGAAAACTTTCAAGTTGTGTATACAAATCATTCCATTTGTTGAAATACTTGTRAGCCTGACGGGCTTTGATGTAAGAAAACGATCCAGTTACCAAAAAAAATAAATAACAATACATTTTGCAAAAGCACTATTGTACAGAAGATACATTTGGGCAGAGTTCAGAGCTATGTTTCACACTGAAAACACTACTGCAAATATATACCATGTAATGTTAATATAAATTCCATAGAAAGGAGAAAGGAATAAAGCCATTTGTAAACATAGTCATTGTTGCATGCTGAACGTTTCATACTCTGTAAGGTACCCATTCATCATACTTTAAACTATGAAAAATAAAGTCAAATCCATATAAGAGAAATGGAGCCTGAATAAGATATCCTGGCAATCAAAGGACTTGGCTACAGAACTATTACAWGCAAAAGTAATATAAATCAGCTGCTTGACGCTGAATTGTACAGCCTTAGGGGGTAACACTTCATCTCCAAATAGATAAAATGATCTAGTAGTTTTCTTTCCTGATGTCTGTATGTATCACTGACAAAAAAATGAAACCATAAATCTAGTAAAATATGATTGATTTTATGATAGTTTGTAGCTTTTTTCCCCTAGGAGAAGRAAAAATACTTCTACTGATAAAAAGAATGTAAAAAGCTCACATCCCAGAAAAGGAAACAAAAATAGGAATTAAGCAATTAGGATGTTGCAAAAGATCTTCTGTTTGCGAATTAAACTAAAATGAACATTTTATGATCCTTTTGGTCAAACATGRAAATAGGGACGTAGTCCATCTTCACATCAGTTCTTTTAATTTACTCGAATTATGTCAATGAGGAAATTTAGTCCAGCACTATTTACATGGATGCATGGGCTTCATCACAGCAGCATTTCCCTGGCCACCCTGCCTCTCTACAGGCAATGAATATAAATTCCCAATGATCTTTAAAACTAGGTCACTTACAGAAGAATTTCTGTACACACAGGAATTTACTCCTTGGGCATATTTTTTGTTTCTTTTCTTATTATTCTCAACAGGAAGAAGTTAATTCCAAGCTTGAACTGCTTTCCTGAAGGACATTGGCATTTCATGTTTGTCTATATAGTTAAAATATATTGTGTCTATATCATCATATTCAGGCTTGRAGGTGTTTTCTTTTTTAATCACTGCTATTTGTATCTGAAACTCACTGTTCCACAAGCTTTTGATGCATAAACTTCATGCATTGGTGAATATTTTATAGGTGARTGCTCAACTATAGTTAATATACACACACAGAACGGTTTATATACAGGTTTTTTTTTCTTCACTCTGTAGCTCCTCAAATTTCCCACTCCACCAACACACCCTATATCAACAATAAACAGGTTTTAAATTTTACAAAATGAGTACACCAACAACTTACTGGCAGTAGTTTTATGCCTGTGGCATGCATTACCATTCAACCCACAAAAGGAAGGAAATTAGAAATTACAATACTAGATACCACCCATCTTTGTGCTCTTCTCCCAGGCTCACTCTGCTTTTGATGCAACAGATTGAGCAGGGTCTGACAGTCCAAGAGAGGTGGGGCTGGGGCAGCTGCATGCCTGGGGTGCCACCAGCATTGAGCCAGTACCCCTGTGTTATGGATAATGAGAGGATTGGCTCTCGCAGTTTAAAGATAACTATTGTGTGACTATTAATAAAAGCTTTAGTGATGTATAGTTATGTTATTGTAGTTTAGATGTCCTCTGTTCTCCCCATAGTTCCCTTTCCCCCCTGTATTGTTGCCATGAGACAGCCGGGTTTGTCTAGGACAGGTACAAAGAAGCTGCACATGTGTCCCTTACCTGGGGCAGTTGGGAATGGAAAAGCTTGGTGCTTAGGGGGGTGGCATGGCAACACCTGACCTCCAATCAAGGTACAAGAAAGCAGTTTCCACTGATAAATGGCAAAGAAGAGCTGACTGACAGCCYTTGGGAAGGGCCAGGGCTGGCTGATGCAATCCCCAGGGGTATAAAAGACGGAGCATCCATCTTGAAGATGAATCGGCTGCGTGGTATGCACGAGGGGCAGCTCCCAGTGCTGCAGCTTCTTCCTTAGTAATCCTTTGTTGTATTTTTGTTAAAGTTTAATAAACCTTTTTACATTTTCAAAGTGAGCATTGTCTCTCATACATGGGAGGGACATGCACAGAGCGCATTTACAACCACATGTTACACACATGGCTGGCAACACAGGCAACAGGCACAGAGAGAGCACTCCCACAGCACCAAGAGCCTCATCCTTCTCACTCATCTGGCTGAACAGTGCAGGGGTCCTCTGGTGAGGATACACACATCTGTACATGCCCCTCCAGCAGCTCTGCTCAGGAACTCTGCCCAACAGCTGCCCCTGGATCCCAGTCTCACCAGTTGCACACACCCTGACATTTGAGCCCTCAGCCCCACAGCCCAGCTGGGGGTGCAGACCATCACACACACAGGCACAGCTGGCTGGGATTGCCCAGGTCCTCAGCAGCCCACAGGGAGACACCCCAGCCCACGGGCGTMCCATGCCCCAGGCAGCAATCCCGAGGTGCTCTGGTGTTAACTCATCTGGGTGGGCTCCATGCCTGGCCACAAGGGCTGAGACTCCTCTGGGACAGCCCTGGGAAAGGCCCAGCAGACAAAGTCCCTTCCTCTRAAATCTTAATTCAGGTTCCCACCTGCCTTTGCGCTCCCAGGCTCCTCTGGTTGATCAGAAAGGCTTCTGATGGGCTGATGGCTCCTGGAATGGGAACAGCTGGGTGCAGGGAATTCTTTGGGCTCCTTCCCCCACTGTTGTGCTCCCATTCCCCCACTCGGTGCTCCCCTGTGAGTTGCAGATGAGTTTTTAGCTCATATTGCACCATAACTTTGCCATCTCAACAGCCCACTGCAACTCAATGCAGAGTACTGTTCTGCTAAACACACAATTTTCAGGAAGGGTATTTTCTGGTAGTGAATTGAGTGGCCATGGTGGAGAGAGTGGAGTGCTTATTGATTGAATGCAATTGAGAGTAATGTGATGCTCCTGTAACTCTCTGTGAACCTCCTGGAAACCTGACAACCTTTAATTGTCCACCAGCTTCAGTAACCATCAAATTAAGCCATTTTTCCTCTATCACAGGTCTGTGTCAATATTGCTTATATAGTACTCAAAAGTAAAAAAAAAATTCGTTGATATCTGAAAAATAATTGAAAACATTTTAAAAATCCAGCAGGGGAAAGGCTGGTCATGAGATTCTCTGAGCAGCCTCACTGGKTCAAAATGAAGGTCTGTGAAACTCTCCTTGCCTGCAGTCTTGCTGAAGGGCAAACTAAGACCCATTTTCATTCACCTTTGTGAATGATAATGTTTTAAGCTAAGTGCATTCCTTTATGCAGCAGGAACACTTAGCAATATTTGAGGGATTCTAGTAATTAAGAAAAAAAATTCTCACAAAACTAGACGTTTTATTTCAATTTTCAGAAAAGGCTAATCCTCCATTTAGTTAGAATTTTGGTGCACATCACAGAATTGTYACATCATATATGATTTTAATAACCTTATCAGGTCAGCTGTATGAATAAAGATTAATTAGCCTGAACAAAGATTAATTTGCCTTGAAGTGAATCAAATCCATTTTTAATGTTATCACATGGAAATCCCATCACACTCTATCAGAGACTTTCTGAGTTTCAGGATTGATTTTTGCCCCCAAATTCATTATTTTAGCTTAATTGTTCTGCAAAACAGGCAAAAAAGGACATTTCTTGGTGGAGTAAAAGGGCATTTCTTGGCATTTGTAAAAGGCATTTTTACAAATTTTTGTAAAATTTGAAAAAGGGCATTTCTTGGCATTTGCATGGTGGAGTACAATGAATAGACCTGTTAAATTTGGAATTAGCTCTGAGCTTGCTGATACACTAAACTACTTAGATCTCAAGAGCTTACCTCCAATAATGCTACATCAGCTACCTCTATATTATACCACAGACAAAGTCCAGATAGACAAAAACTGTTTAAAAAGGACCTAAATCAAGTAAGCCTGTAATGTACAATGATATTTCTCTGTACAAAGCCATGATCATGTTGTGTTGGGTCTCCTTGCTTCTTGATTATATGGTACCATGGAGAAATTTCCTTGGTATCAGAACCTGATGTARATATGGGAAAATGCCACATCATGATACAAGAGCAGTGTAAAAATAGACATGGGAAAAATACAAGTGCTTCCATTAGAATCTGTAACTCCCCCACCCTGCATCTGAAAATACTGCTTTACAACCTATTTTATCAGAGAAAGAAAACAAAAGGAAGAGGTTCAAATCCATCAGTCAAAGCAGAATTTAGTCGAGGTTTCTAATAGAACTCAGGTGAGTCCTCATTAGAGTTCTTCATAAATTTCCTCACAAGAARATCTGACTGTTACTGAAGAAGAAGGTCAGAACACTGAAAAAARCCAACAAACACACAGATCTATTTTAAAAGCTGTCTGGCTCAATTTTATAAAGGATGACAAAAGTTCATGAGTCAGCACACTACAGTGTCTGCTGTGACTACAAGCCGCCAGGGCAAAGTCAGCTGTTGGCCAGTTGTGCTCCAGCAGCATTTGATTTGTAGAGAATAGAAATATTAATGCACAGATCAGTGGTCTGAGCAGAGAATGAGTGGGAACAGGTTTGAGGTGATGTATGAGTGGTGTACACCCATGGTTCCTAAGCTCACAGGCCATCGCCCTTCCAGCACACATCTACTTTTTAGGACACACAGACTGAGAGGGAAAGGACAGGGACTAAAGCAAGTAGGACAGTGTCRGGACACTCTAAGTGTTAAAACCCATCACTATGTGACCAACCCAGGAATAAGCCAGAAGACATGGAGAAGACTCAGTTGCCCATACTCCTGTCTCCCATGTCACTGTAGTTAGTGCTGGACACACCACCTGCATAGCAGCAGCTGGGTGCTTAAAAGCTGAACAGGCCACATAGATACACATGGCTTTAGGGACCTGCTYGGTGCTCTAACTGGACACATAAATTCTCATCTTTGGTTGGGGGTTTTCTTGTGACATTTTGAGTCCCAAAATAAAAAATTAATATTCCTCTGGAGGTGGCCKTGCACTGCTGCCCACTGTACCTGGGAACCTGGGTGGTTTCTGTGACAGCCCTGACATGATCTACGTGGAACAGAGGGTCTTGTACTGATGTACAGTGAAGACTTTTGGCCAACAAATGATTGTAAAGAATCTTAATATGCTTTATATATACTGAAAATCTGTAGCTGAGAGATGTTGGTCCCACTGGTTCCTGAGACAAGAGTAGTGGCAAAATACTGATCATTCTGGTATCATGGTCATTTCTATAATAAATCCTACTGAGTGAGGCATAAATGAAGACCAGTAACAACTGAAGTGATACTTTAATAATGTTCTTTAAAATGCTTGTCTTTACACAGCAACCTTATCAGTAGTCTGACACTGACTGAGCCCCTTTCTGCCTGTATACCAGTATTTAAGCAAAGTCTAAATTTGTGAGGCTTATACTGAGAGTCCATAGGCCTTTCTGGTAATGTTTGCAATTCTTCCAGCCTTGCCCCTGCCCAACTCACATTTCCAGCTAGATCCAAAGTGATGTCCTGGACTACTTCAATGGCTAGGGAGAGGCAACAGCACAGGCAGCCTCAGTACTCAGTGGAAAACAATGCACAGAGAGGTAGAGTGGTTTTACAGCCTGGATATTACCCAGCATTGCATAAAGATCAAGGATTTGAATGTGGCCTACAAGGCAATTAAGGACAGAGAGCAGAACTCTGATAGCCTTCCAGGAACTGCCCATGTGACACCAGCACAGACCCAATGGCCAAGTACCAAGAAACAAGAGACTCCTACCATGAGCACATGCTCCTGTGAACAAATGCATAACAGGCATTTTACAGGCAGGGCTGGGCACAAAGGGCTAATCTCATAATCAGCAACCATCCTTCAACCCCTGAGGACACCCCAGTTTACATGGGACCACAGAGGAGACAAGAAAATATCACACTAGTTTTACAAAGTGATTGGTATTGCCTGCTGACAGAAGTGATGTGTAATTTTCATTCTCACTCCTGGACTCCATCAGGTTGGACATGCGATTTTTGAAACTCTGTTTTCCTTCAGCACAAGTTGCAAATTCTGTCCACCCAGAGGTCAGCTCTTAGAAATGCAGACCATGAAAATCTTCCCACTGGGGTATGTTTGTTAGTCAAGTGCTCTATTGATCCAYCAGAAAGTGTATGCTGCATTTCAGTCTCATATGGAAATAATCTAGGAAATCAGGGCATAGAGCAGGTGTTATTACCACAGCTTTTGTTCAACACTGCTGTCATCAAGGCTTTAAAGGAAAATTCAGTAACATATTTATTGATGTAGTCCAATCTACAGAATCTAAAACCAAAACACTATCCAAGACATATGGCTGCAATATGAAAGTCAGAAGCAAGTGACACATTGCTCAGGACAGTTTCTGAGGCAAAAGCACAATTACATCTCAAGAGGTCTAACATTYACTGCAAAACAATATTCATAGTGTTGTGAATGCTCCTTGTGCCCCCAATAAATATCAAATGATACAYAGAAAGTGATTTTGTGAGGCTGTAACATGACACAGCAGAGCTGTCTGCATCCAAAACAGGGAGCTGCTCCCTCCCAGCCATGGAGAGCATCAGGAGGTACCACTCTGGTGAGCAGCAACTTCTGCCTCAAGGCTTTCCTTTAACCCCACCAAATGCCARTGTCTGCTCTTTCTTCTCCTTCTTTGTGTGGATTTGGGACCCTTTCAGTARTGTCAGAACTACCTGCTAAACGCAAATTTCATTACCAACTTGGATTTACCAGGTCTCACTCCTTAGCACTCTCACCTTACCRTACTTCACCTTAAAATACTGCAGTAGGGAACCTTACTTCTGTGTTACAGCTTCATGCCACCTCTCCAGCAATGCAGTGAAACATAGCACCTGTGGGCAAACAGGCAGTTCTCTGAGAGAAACCACTGACAGAATTAAAGGCACTCTTCAAAGAACCAGTGAGCAATTCAGTAAAAAATGTCCAGTTTCTCTGTCTTTCAAAACTAGAAAAAGATGGGGTTGATGTCCCAAACCCACAGGGTTACTATTTTGTATGGTGTCCATGGCAATGGCTGTTAGTGACTTTCTTTTTTCATACAAGGCCAGATGCTTGAAAACTCATTCACTTTAGGGTATTTCCCAGCATCTGGAAAATTTAGGGCTTTAAAAGGGAAAGAGAAGTGTTCAGTGAGATAATGGAAATCTTCACAGAAGGAGGGAGGAATTTCTGGAGAGGAGGGAGTTTCTGGGATGAAAGAAGGGCAGAGAAACTAAAGAGAGGGTCATAACAGCTTGATGTCAGATATGGAGCCAAAATAGACCAAGGAAGTGGCAGGAGAAGAACAGATGATGACAGAACAGAGCCAGGCCACATGCAAGCTGCCTGTGCAGATGGATAGAGCAGGGCAGAGGTGCTGCTGCATATTTGCCAGACTGAGGCTGTGCAGACACTATTTGAATACAAGCACCAGCAGTAATTTTAAATATACCTCTTTTTTATAATAAGGGTAAAAGCAACAATAAAGTTTTATTCTATTGACTGTCACCTCACAGTTGCAATATCTGACATTTAAAGTAGTTCTTTTATGACCTAACMCAATCGCCCACAAGAAAAAACAAATGGCAAAATAAACAAACTRATGTCTGGGTTTCTCACCATCATGTCTTTCTTTTCCCAGGTGTTTGATCATTCTCCCAGACCTTTCCTGAACCTTTCCCATTTTTGGATGGGTTCTCTGAACAGTCAGTTATTTTAATAACAACGTACTGGTGCCAAGTGCAGCAATAATGTCACCTCTCTACTCCTACTCTGTGTTTCCATGTGCATGTGCTTTGCAAAGACTGCATTAGTCTTTTCAGCATCAACAGCATATCATGAGCTCATGCTCAGCTGATTATGAAATCCTCTCTCCCCCTCTCCGAGTCTCAGTGAGTCACTGACTGGCAATATAAAATCTCCCATCCAGTTTGGTTTCCAATTTATGGCCTGTATATTCATGACGAAGCTGAAGACATGCTTCGTGACAAGATTAAACACCAAATTGTGCGAGGAGCACAAATAGTGAAATCTCTTTTGCTGCATCTCTGTCTTGTCATGCTCTGGTGTCTGAAGGAAAATAACCACTGAGTCTTTCCATCGTGGAGAGGTTGACTCAGTGACCCTCCCCTGTCCMGTTGAACATTTTAACAGAAAAGTTGGAATAATGTGATGTGTCTCTTCCTGTGTCAAGCTTGAAGTAAGATAGAAGTTTTAGGAGTAAGTGAAGAAAGGGAAAATGGAAGGCAGACAGGCAATGCAGCCATGTAGGCCTTGTTTTCCTAGGAGACAAAACTAAATCTCAGATATGATTTTGTGCTAAAAGAATATACAAAATGTCTTGGCCTAAATTGCTCCTTGCTGGCTTTATGGTGGAATAGTGTAGCTGAAATGAGGTCCTGGGCCATGGGCAGAGCTAGGGAGGCMCTGGGATGGGCAAATCAGGGCCCCCAGGGGCTGTGGGTGCCGGAGAGCTACAGCAGAGCAGGGATGGGTATACATGGAATGGCAGCAAAGAACTGGGGACAGTGACTGGGGCTCCTTGTTCTCCCAAATGTTTGGATAATAGTGCAGGAAATGCTGCCCTGTGCTGCTGGASCACAGGTGGACTTCTGCTGTTCTGAAGGCAGTGTGGTAGGAGTCACACATGGCACCCTGCAGCAGGCGTCCCTTCCTCCAAGACTTTAGTTTGGTTCCCACCTGCCATTTGTCCCTGTGCTCCTCTGAGCTTGAGGAAATGGGCCCTTGATGGGCTGATTGCTCCTGGGAGCTGCCAGGGCTGGGGATTATATGGGATTGTCCTCCTGTGCTCTTCTGTATTTGCAGATGTGCTTTTAGTCCATATTAACAAATACAAGGGGTTTGCTGTGCCTCTGCCACCTCCTGCCAGCTCTGCCTCCCTGTCAACAGCCTCAGCAGCAAAGAAATGGGGTACCACACACTGCTCTGAGCCCATCCCATGCCATGGCATAACTCAGCCTTCAGCAGTGAAGAGCATGATTCAGTGACTCCCATGTACCCAGCTCATCCTCACAGCCTTTTATTTCCCCCCATTCCCTCTCCTTGGACAGAAGCACCTCCACTGTTCTAACTATCCTGATGTTGCACATTCTTTACTGCTCAAAGAGAGTTCATTCTTAAACAATGACCTTCACTATCCTGTGGCAAACCCTCTAAACCAAAGATTGCATCAAAATTACACAAAGAGTAGTAAGAGGTGGAGAATTCAAATAAATGCAATGGCAATGGCAACTTTTTACAAAAAAAAAAAAGGACAAAACTAAAAAACTCCCTTTCCTTTCCTTTCCTTTCCTTTCCTTTCCTTTCCTTTCCTTTCCTTTCCTTTCCTTTCCTTTCCTTTCCTTTCCTTTCCTTTCCTTTCCTTT
>JACDOX010000049.1:2564864-2640153 GCA_014549065.1 Cardinalis cardinalis
CCGCCGCTCCCCGCCCGGCTGCGCTGCGCCCTTGGCCTCTCGGCGCTGGCGGAGCTCGCCGGGGAGCCCCGCTGCAGAGCTGGGGCCGGGTGTCGCTCCCCCCGCAGTGCGGGGTTGGGAGGCTCCGACCCCGCATCCCGGCACTGCCGCTCGGCAAGGGGGCTTGGGCTGGTGCAGGGAGCACCGCAGAAAGTCGCGGTGATAGCGACAGTGGTTGCACAGAGAGGTTTTTGGGTTTTTTTTTTTTGTTTTTGATAGTGACTGAGCTGCAAAATAAAATTAGAAGCCAGTTGTGAGTGAAACTCAGTGCTATGAATKCAACTATGAGTGTATAGAAATACTCAAGATGACGTTTTGTTTATTTTTTGTTTGTGCTTGTTTATTCTTACTTGCCCTTTAGGCCATGTTTATCTGTTCTTGATAAGGTAAGTTCTTCTTAGTTTGCCTTTTCTTCAACCCGAGGAGAGCACACATGTTAACTATAGGTAAATTAAAATTTTGCTTWAAAATTATATGAAGGAATTACAGTCTAGTAGAGTTCCAGAGATGAGCACTATGYTTTTTTCTTATTATTTTTTGATTTAAGGTTGATGACAGATATTTTTGAAGGGAAAGAAATCTGAATAAAAGCAGGTATGAAGGGTTTTTTATGCCTTTTTTTTTGGGGCCCTCCCTGTATTTCTGTAAGCTAAGCAGTTAATACAAAGTCAGGATCAAAATTTTGCATCTTTTCACCCCCTGGAATATATTTGCTGTCAATGACACATTTTAAACAACATGATGTATTTTAATGCGACTTTTTTTCCTTCCTTCCGAGGTGGTGAAAAAGACAATATCAAGATGAGTAAAAAGCCTCCAAATCGTCCTGGAATCACATTTGAGATTGGTGCTCGTTTGGAGGCACTGGACTATTTGCAAAAATGGTATGGAAGACATTGGGTGGTGTTTGCTGAGAGCATAATGATTTTGTGTTGTTTGTGTGCTTTGATAATTGATTATAAAAAAAAATTGATTATAAAAAAAGACAATTTCCACACGTGAACTTTATGATTTTCCACCTAAGTCTGTTAAAAGTGTTAGCTTTTAGGAAAATATTCTCGCTTGAGAAACGGAGCTAAACTTTCCTATGGGTTTGTGTTTATTTGCTCTTGGTGGCTTGTGCAGYTGTAGGGAGCAAAGAGCCTTTCTGGAGTAGTGTGGAATTCAGTGTCATGGCCCAGGTGATCGGTGTGTCAATGATGCAAACTTCATGATCAAAGACTTCTTTTGTCTTCATTTGAAGGCATGCAAGGGGACTTGTTTTGTGTTCACTTGTCGCACTTGACAGGTCCACAAAACTGATTCTAAAAAGAAGAAAACCAAACCCACATCCTGAATTGGAGTTCATGGGATTGGCAGATACAGTTGTGTTTTTATTAAACAGCTGGAGGAATTAAGTGCTTAAAACTGTGACTCTGCAACCAGCCAGGCCTATTGTGAATTCAAAGACTATAAAATGGAAATTGTGAGCACAAGGACTATGCTGCACAGCATGTGTGTTGTGRAAGGAGCTGTTCTGGTGAAAAAAGTTGTTAGTAAAAATTTTATTAAAGCAAGTAGGCTAATCTGTTGATGTGTGCTGGCCATGCTAGTTGAGTTTGAAAAATCCTTGGTTTTGTTAAAGTAGGTGACAGACTAAAAGTAGGTGACTTCTACTTAGAAGTTTTTTCTTAGCTGCTCTCTGATTTATTAGGGCTGGGAAATGTWGAGGTGTGGAACTGCTGTTCTGATGCATTCCTGGAGAGCTCAGCATGTTCCTGTAAATACCTGATCCTGTTAACTCCAAGTGATGTGAGAGGGAAGTCTGTGTATTATTGACATGTCTGCTCCAGTGTTATGTGCTCTTTTTATTTGTAGAGCTTTGATTTTAATTATAGGCAGAGTGTTTGTCTTAATAAATGGACTCTAAAGGACTTGGTTTATAGAACTAGTCTTGTTCTTTCCTATTGCTGTAGGCTGGGTTTTCATCATACTGATTCTGTAACTGAATGGCAGGATAAGGAAAACATCCAAAATAGAGCAATAAAACTTTTATAGCATCTTCTGTTACTAGAGATAGTTGGTTATGTAATCAGGTAACAAAAATTAATATGTAAAAATAGCTTAATAGTATCAAAAAACTGTCACTGAGTTTCCAGTGTATAGTTTGTGTCAGACCTGCTCAGCTTTTTCCAGGGAAGGGTTGTATGTCAGTTCTGGAGTTCATGTCTAGGTTTGGATTGTCAAGCATGGCCATGTCACAAGCTCTGCAGCTGAGTTGCTGGGTGTTTTCAGGAAGAATAGAATTTATCCTGAACTTTCCAGGATTTGATTTATTATCTGTACACCAGGTAGATCCAGGTCAAGTTTAAATACATGTAAACTTTTGTGGTGCCATATACAGAAGAAAGTTAATATCAAAATTTAGCAGTTGCAGCAGCAATGTAAACAGGACTGCATTTCAAGTGAACTAGTAATGCAAAATGAACTAATAATACAAACCCAAATATCTTGTGACAGAAAATCCACTGTTGTGCTATTATTAGGGTGTCAAGGGTTGTAATGATAGTCTGTGGGATTTTTTTTAGTTGGCTTTCTGTTGCATAAGGGAGTGGTAGATGTTTTTAAAATTCTTTCTATATATAATCTGTATGCATTCTGCTCATTTGCATGCAGAAATACATACTTCAAAGAAAATAAACTTGCTGAACTTACATGAAATCTCTTTATTATTTTTTAACAAAAGCCAAATTGAAGAGCATTGCTATTGCTTAGCTCAGTCTTTCTGCAAGTGACAAATTGAGAGCACTTGCTGAGAAATAGCATTTAAAAGGATTTTAATTTTTTTCTCTATTTTTCTGAAAGCTTGCTGTCATCTGATGATCATGACTAGTCAAAATGTTAATCAAGAAAAGCTTCTAGAGGTTGTAAGAAAAAATACAGTAAAGTATGTTTTAGTTTTCTGAGGTACTTTTGCAGGTCTTCTATTTTCACCTGTGTAGTAATTGCTGAAATTGAACTCCTGGCATCTGGTGTTTCATTTATGTTCTGTAAACTTTTGAGATGTCATCCATGTACCTTAACTACTAATTSCTTTAAAGCGCTGTAGTTTTAAATGAAGTTTTTGCAGAGGGTGTTTGGATCACTGGTGTCATTTGTCATGTACTGTGACAGAGTAGAAGAAAACCTGGTCAAACTGCTCAGCAAAGACAAGACAGGCTGTCAGTGAGCATGTTTATTTTTGCTTTATTGCTCCTTTATCAAGTACAGCAGTTATGCTGTTGCAGGGGATCATCTTGCATAAAGAACTTGTACCACTTGTTCCATTTAAATTTGCTGAAGCAAGCCATGAACTGCAGCTCTAATCAAAACTGATCATCTGTCAGCAGATAATAAATGAGATGGGATTGAAAATTACAAAATAGAAAATTATTAAGTATGTGAAATGATCAGGGGCTSGAGGAGTGTATGATCTGTGAAGAGAGAGGGAGGAAATTACTTCTTTAGCTTGGAGAAGGCTTCAGAAATCCCACTGTCAGCCTTCCAGTACCTACAGGGCTGTCATCAACCAGCCTTAGCCAAACCCTACAGGTAGTTAGAGAAYAGAACAACCAAGACAACAGGCACAAATTGAAATAAGATATTCAGACGAGGTTCAAGGAGAATCTTTTTCCTGTTGGGACAGTCAAGCAGTAGATCAGGTTGCCTGAAGAGTTTGTGGAGTCTCCATCATGGGAGTTTTTTGAGACTGGGATGGATAAAACACTGGAAAACCTGGCCTGTTGCCATAGCTGACCCTGCTTTGAGTGGGAGGTTGGACTGGAGGCTTTCTGAGGTTGCTTTCAGTTTGAATTCTCCTGTGATCTCATACAAAAACTGATACATGTGCATGCCCCCTCTTCTGCCTCTCTTTGCTGACGGAGCAAGTGAAAAAGCAGCAGAGCTGCACTTGCCTGCAAGAGCATGTCTGTGTGTAAGACAGTTCTTGAGCTGTAAGCTGCCACAAGTAGGACACTGTCCCTGCGAAGCTGATATATTTAAAGATGTATCTCTTCCTTTTTTTAATATTTTTGTGTGGGTTTTTTGGCTGTAGCTCTCTACTGGTTGTCCTGTAAGCAGCAGMTACTGATTTGAAAAACCCTGTTTTTCTGATAGTCTTTATTAATTTGCTCGATCTAAACTCTTAAGTTAGGTAATGAAGTACAGATAGATGTCCCTGGTTTCTGGAATGGAAACACTCCTCTAAGATACGTTAGTTGTTGGAACAACAGTTCTACCTCTTGGTATATTTGATTATCTGGATGGACTTCCACACCCCTCCCCACCCCTCAGTATGGATGATGTCTTTTCTCTGAAGGACTTTGAGAAATCTTACTTGGTACAGTCCTTGCTTTGGATTTCAGTTGACTGGGTTACCTGACTGGTGTTTGAAAAGGAAGTGAAGTCTGCTTTATATTTAAYACAATAGATGTATAATGAGTGTGGGGACCTAGAAATAGATGTTTGCAGATTTTGCAGATTCTTGAACACTATTTGTGAGAAGTCAGTACGGAGGGTATTTGGTTTTATATCCTTCCTCTATGAGGTAGAAGGAAGCACTTTTTAAACCAGTGTTGCAAAGGCAGGAAGTATGAATGTGTTTGTAGACTTTGTAGGTACAAACTTGGGCAAATTTAGTAATGTTGTTGTATTCTCTTTTACAGTTTGAAATGCCTATTGTCCCATTTCACAAGGCAATTCACTACTTTTTGGTCACTTTTGAAGGGTTAAAAGGATGATATAAAAAAAAAGTGCTGTGTGGTTGTTAATGTGTGTTGAGTGCACTGGAAAAAATATTCGGTGGTTTGTTTTTTTTACATTGTAAAGAAGTGAAGTGGGAAGTTTCCCATTATTTTTTATTGTATAAATGTTAGATCACTGTTGTTGCCTTACCAGGGATTCATAGTATTAATTTTTAAGCCATATCAAATTCTGAGGCTTTCCAAAAATATTGCTTAATTCTAATGGGTTGGAACCGCCAAGATTGGAACCTGAGAATGGAGGGCATGCAGTGTCTAAACTGAGCAGGCAAATTCAGCTAGCAGCAGTTCTCTTGTTCCCTCTTGGAAAAGCAAGAGCAAACCTCCCTGAAATTTGGATGAAACTTCATTTGTGATTACTACATGCTCTTTCCAGCTGCTTTTTGAAAAAGCACACCCAAAATTTGCAGAATATTGTTTCTTCCCAGAAAAGAAACTCCTTGATTATTGAATTTCAGTATGCTGGTCTGAGTCTTTTTTTTTCTTTTTCTTATTTTTTGAAAAGTGAAGACTTTTCCCTCAAATTTTAGAGTGTGTTTTTCTGGTTTGTGCCGATGAAGTGTTGTCAGATCCAGCTGTATRTCAGTTTTATTGTGATGGCTTAATGTGGCTTACTTGTTGGGGGAACTAACCTGACTGGAAAGTTGTTTTGGCCTTAGATATTATTAYTCTTTGATACTGTAAAGAATGATATTTATGTCTCCCTTTGCAGTGTTTCTTCAAATGCCTAATTGTAACTTTGTGATGGAAGRAACTTCCACATAAAAGTTCTGAAGTCTAAGAGATGTAATCATCTTCATATTAATATTTTTAATTCATGAAATTGATTCTTTTCAGTAAAAATAGAAAATCACCGGAAAGATCTTTTTGTGCAGGGGATAATTTACAAGAGTAAGTTCTGCAATACATATGTTCTGGTCTTTTCCACTGTGGGATCAGTATTGTGAAATATTACTGTTTGTACATATTTGTGGCACAATGTGTGGCTAAGTTTAGTGGATATTAAGGATAATAGTTTGTTGCTAAATACAGAGTTGTGTTTGGGTTACCTAATAACCAATTGCATATGGCTTGGGCAGTTCCATCTCTAAGGACATATCATGGATTTTTAGAAAGTTGTTGATAGCAGAAATTGTATTTAGCAAAGAGAAATTAASCTATAAATACCTTGAGCTTCATGTCTCATCTAAAGTGAGCTCTAATGAGAATTAAAATTTTGCACATCTTTTATTAACTGATGTTAACTTTTTCTCTTTTGATTTTGTATATATATGAATGTCTTGATTCTTGGCTTGCTGAATTGTCTTTATTATTATCTTARTTTTAAATTGTTTGTCTCTAAACTGTGCTCTGCATGTTACTTTCCCCTTTTATGTGGTGTGCTCTTTCCATGTCAGTGCTGTATTTTCCCAGTTTATCCCTCCTGTTGTCCTCTCACAGAGTGCTTGGAGTGGTGCCTTGACTGCTGCTGAYCAGAGAAAGCTCCTGGCCATAGCAAGGGATGTGCCATAGTAGGGGCAGAGTGTTTGCGTTGGACATGTGTAGGAAAAGGAGAATTCTCGTTCAGTTGGTTGGCCCTGAATTTTGTGAAACAACCATAGTTTTGTATCRCTGGTGGCTGCCATGCAATAAACCTAAAATTTCAAACTGTACTGGAAAGGGCATCACTGTTCTTGGCTTGAGTTTCTGATTGCTGCAAAATGAACTTTCTCTCCTGTTGCTTTTCTGCTGTTTTCCCTTCTTTCGGTCTGTTAGGTATCTTCGGTGTCCTCCTTCTACTTGGAAKTCCTTTAGGTTACATTGTTTCTCACACACTTGCTGTTGTAACAGTAACTTAACTTTTTCCTCTGCTTTGCTCCTCTTCCTGCTTATTCTGGTGTTTTAGTGGCAAGTTCTAAGTCTGAAACTGGAACTCTCCAGAAGATGAAAAAAACCTAGAAACTTTATAATAAAATGTTTGATAATAAAATTTCTAAGTGTAGCAACATATGGACTTAAAAAGAAAGTATAATCAGAGGCAGGGCTTAGGAAAACCATCTCATGGCTGACTTATTTTCTTGAAGTCATGTTCAGAGTTAAACCAGAATGTTGCTGCTGGGATACAGGTTTCACCCAAGAGTTTTACGTTCTGTTTTAATGCAGTAGATCATCAGTTTCACCTTTCTTGTTAGATTGTTGTTGTCAGTCTACTTTAGAGGGGGAACAGAGGCTGATCGTGTTTCTTTGAAAGACTTGGAAAAAGTGACTTGGAAAAGATTTTATTAGGGGAGTGGCAAATGAGAGGCTTCAGTTTTAGACTAAGACTTTGTGGGTTTTTTGGAAGTTCAGTGAGAAAAAGATGGGGTCTTAAAGAACAGATATAAAAATATTTAGTGTTCCTGAAATATATGGATGAGAGAAATGCAACAAGAGCTTGGAGTGTCTCTGAATTCTGGTGTGAGGGTGAAATGTGACTGCTGTAGCAACCTAGAAAATCAGAGATTTTCTTAAAAGCTCCTGAGATACTGAAATCTTGGGAMGCTGTATACATCACTGCAGTTGAAGAAGTAGGACAGGAGAAAAGAAGGAACAAATGGAGATTGACATCTTTTGTTTTAATATACAGTCCAGTTAGTAAGAAATAAGGAGGGTCTGTACTTCCTGATAGGTTATATTTTAGTCAGAACATAGTGTTAGAGACTTCTTTAAGAGCACAATCAGTGTTTTGGAGGGATTATATTCAAAACTGATGGTTTTGACAGGTTCCCTATATATGTCAGTTGCCTTTCTAGCTAAAGAATTTGCTGTAGGATTGGAAATTGGTTGCTCAAGCTCTGCTCTTTTACTAGTGGTTCACAGTAGTACTTGGTTTGAAAAACAGGTTGTTAAAGGCAGCTGTCCTTTTTTTGTGGTCTTTCTTTTCCATACACATTGTTAACTTCAGAGCAGCCCTAATATAAATGCTGATAAAAAAATCAATGATGTAGTTAACGTTCTTATTTTTTTAGGAGATTCTATGCACTTTTGAATCTGTTTCAGTACTTCTCTGAAGGACAGAAGCTGAATTYTGCCTGATTCCAATTTTCAACGTTGTTTATAGATTCTTGAACTAAATGTTATCCAATCATTTCAGTTACTTAGCCTTTTTCAGACTTAGAGATTTTTCAGTACAAAGTGTTAGTACAACTTTCTGTAAGGTTATGTAGGCACTATTGTATCTAAACCAAGACAGAAACCTTTGAGACTTAGCAGATTGTCTTTAACACTCCAGGTATCCATCTCGAATTGAGAAGATAGATTATGAGGAGGGGAAGATGTTGGTGCATTTTGAACGCTGGAGCCATCGCTACGATGAGTGGATTTACTGGGACAGCAACAGGTTGAGACCTTTGGAGAGACCAGCTTTGAGGAAAGAGGGGCTGAAAGATGATGAAGAATTTGTTGTAAGTGGTACATTTATTTTGTCTTAGACTTTTGTAAACTGCTCTACTTGTTTTCCTACATTAAATCTCTCAGTACATAATACTTAACTTTTAGGGAAAAAATCGAAATTATTTAAATATTAATTACTAAATTTCTTTAAAATAGGATTTTAAACCTGGAGAAGAAGTCCTAGCTCGTTGGACAGACTGTCGATATTACCCTGCAAAGATTGAAGCAATTAATAAAGAGGGTATGTATTGCAATGCTCCATTGGTAAGCTCTGCTTGAAACTGCTCTGCTGTAGATTTWGTCTGCTTAAAAAAGTGATATGGCTATGAAGTTTTCCTCTCTGCCCCAATATTAAGTGAAAATGTTTTTATATATCAAATTTAGTAAAGTGTTTGTCTTTTATTTGTATCAAATTTGAAAACTTCTTTTTTGTCTTCTCCTAGAAGACAAAATGCTTTTTAAAATGTTTTTACTGTTTCAGTGATGAAAAGCTCCTGTGCACTGTCTAAGGACAATTTTGTACGATTGTTGATTTGAGTTAATGTTCTATTTAAATTTTCATAATTGTTTTAGTTCTCTTTATTGAAGAAAAACAATGGAAATAGAAAAATAAGGGAACACAGATTAAATACTTCACAATGGTGATATTTTTAATGACGATAAGAAATTGATATTTTTACTGTAGTTCAGAGCAAATGAGGATTGGATGTAAGTTGAACTGTTTCCCTAGTGTGGCATCTTAAATATTACATTATTATTTCAATGAATTATGAGCAGAAGGGACTCAATAGCTGAAACATACTTGAAATTGCCCAGCTGGACAAGGAATAACAGTATTAAAGCAGGTTTCATTGAGGCYGTCATTTGTGGTTTTTTGTACCTTTCTTGATCCTGACTATTGGTAACACCTGGTTACTCTTGTCATACAAAGTAACATGCAAAACATAAAGCTTTCATAGTAACAAAGTGTGTTTGTTTTTTGACTACTCATAGTGATTCCATCAATCATTTCTAGGAACATTCACAGTGCAATTCTATGATGGTGTGATTCGATGTCTTAAAAGGATGCATATCAAATCTATGCCAGAGGATGCAAAAGGGCAGGTAAGAATACTTAAAGCAATTGCTTTGTWAGGTTTTGTGTAGTTTTTTGGGTTTTCATTGTTTTGTTTGGTTGTTTTTTGTCTTTTTTTTATATCGTAAGACAGTAGAAGTGTCAGTAGCACAACTAGATTTAAATTAGTCTTTCTCTAGGCCCTGCACTGCCTTGCTTCACCAGTTTCTTGATGATGCCTCAGAGTGTGCTGCTCAAGTGGCCTTGCCTCACTGAAATGTCAGGCTGCTGGACATTCCATTGCCAACTAATCTCTTCACGAAGCCTTGTCTTACAGAGTTTACAAAACCAGGGGCATCCAATGGCTTTTCCCTCTGGTGTCTTTTCAGGAAAAAAGCTTTAGCTTGTCAGCAGTCTGTGCTGCTGATTTGGTTTTTTTTTTCTTTATTTTATTTATTCTCCACCTTCTGGCCATGTCTTTTGTTTGCTACTGTAAGAACTTTTTGCCCACATGTTCTTACRAACATAACTTTGGGGTTTTTCCCCCTGTATCTGAATTTTGGGGCAGTCAGRCAGATAATTATTTCTTGTCTCTTATAACATCCAATTACTGTAAAAGAAGAGATGCTGAATAGAAGTTGAGGGAGAGTATGAAGTAAAGGACATGATTTAGTCACTAGGCCTCTCTTTACTTCTGAAAGGGAAACATCATTGAAAACTCTTATGTGCTTTCAGTGCAAAATGCCATTGCATTTATATTGCATGGTAACTGTGTTTAATATTTAATAAGAAATTACTCCATTGAAACTATTTGAGACAAAATCCATGAAAACTGGTCTTTGCTCTTAGTTTTCTTCAGAATACTCCTAACTTTGCAGACTTCAAATATTTCAGAATTACCATTTTAGCCATCCATAWTGTGACCAGGGCAGATGGATAATTGAATTGTCTTGAAAGCATCTCCACCTCTTGGCCTCCAGGGTAAAGGTAGCTGTATGGTAGGGTTGATCCACTATGCAAGGGACACTGGAACTTAGTGCAGACATCACTGCATTATTTAAAAGCTGTTTCCTGAAGGAGATTAAACTGAAATCTATAGTCACAGTAGCCCTGGCTTCTTGCTGCAGTCTTACAGTAACTCTGTAGAACCAATGTGTAGTATTTCAAGGAATACTGTCAGTATGGCAGTAAGTTATGAAGCTTGAGTGTTCCTTTTTACTTACAAAAARCAAAACTTGGATAATGTGATTGTGACCAAAAAGAAAAAAGCCTTTTGTGACAGTGGAAAGAGCTCCCTGATTTTGTCCTGTGTTTTTCCTAGGRAGCAATGTTGTCTCTAATCTTGAGTTACTACACTTTAGGCCACAGGCAATCTCAGCTTAAAAGAAAAATAGTAAATCYATTACTTCACAACCATTATGTTGTCCAGACTTGTTTGGTGGCAGTCCAGCTCATCTGTTATTTCTAATTTTTCTCAGTAGTTGAGAGTTATGGTGCCACTTATGCATCTCGGAGGTTGAATGTAGGCTGCCTCAATGAAATCTTGAGAAGGAATTGGGGGCACAAATTTACACTTTGAGATGGATTTAGAATTTTAAGTTGTCTGGATACAAGAACACCTCCTAGTCTGCTTTCTGTAATGCTTATTGATTCTAGTTATAGTCTTTAATCATGCAAAATAAGAAATAAGSATCAAAGTCTGTAGCTTTCAAAGACAGAGATATAATTTTTCTTGCAACTTCTTTTGCATATAATGCAATGGAAAAATGTTTGTTTTTCTAAGTGTTTTTGTGTTATTTCAGAATAAAAACATGAACTAAGATTTTGTTGAAAATCAGTTATCTGAGGCTGAGCTTTGCTTAAGTCTCAAACCTCCCATGGATGTTTTTGTTCTTTTGCATTAYGTATTTTGTCAGAAAATATTTACTAAAGTTTATGTATAGGTTACAAAAATTCCAAGACTGTAAACTGATTTGAAAAATTAAGTAGAGTTGTCAGATGCCTCATTTAAACTTATAACTTGTATTTTCTGCRTATCCAAACTAAAAAATATATTTCCAGAGATGAGTGTAAGCTTAAGATAGTTCAAGTTCTAGTACATCAATAAATCTAAGAAATTTTAAGATCTTCGTGGAAGGTGCGTGCTAAGCATGCAGAATTCAAATTACTTGAAGAGAGATAGAGATTAGTTAATACTTTGATTTGAGCTTAGTGTGACTTGAAGGAAAAGACTGTAGGTGCTGTAGCACTCAAACTGTTTTTGAGTTGCAGCAGATGTGTGTTTTAATAAAATTCAGTAATGARGATGGAAAGGCAAAATTTTTAAAGAGTGAAAAATATGTCTCAGTGCAATGAGCCTCAGCCTCAATGAGTCTTGAGGCTCAGCTGTGGTTCAGATAAGCAAAAGTTATTCAAAATCRCACAGATCTGTGACTAACATAGTACAGAGAGGGGAAAAAGGGATATTGAGACTGCCCTTGTGAGAGCACACATGAAGTATTTGGATAACTTACTTTTTCTGTTTCATGTTTTTTGTTTTATCTTCGATGTAATCAGGCGCGCGAGAGGGAGCAGATAGCGCCGGAGCTGAGATTAGTGACGGAAATCGAACCAAAAGAAGTGAGTTTTGAGGAGGGATTTGAAGGAGAGGGAGGGGACTTGGCACACAGGAAGAGGAAGCTGAGGAAAAAGCATGGATTTGCGAATGGGCCAGAGGAAAAAAGAAGATGTGACAGGAGACAATGTGAGCCGAGATGTAGGTGGGGCAGACTGTGTAGAATTGAAAGGTGAGGGTAAGGAATCCAGGCTTGATGTGGAATCAGCCAGTCAATAGATTCATGTTTTATATATGTGTATGTATGAACGTGTGGGAGTTGGAAGTTATGGTGTGACAGAAGAGGAGAAAGCAGCTGAATCTTTAGTACTGTGGAGAAGCAAAAAGGTGGTGGTTGTAGGCAGGTGGAGGGAGAGCGATGGATGTGTGAATTCTACTACTGACGCAAGGGTTGGATTTTGGAAATTCTTCTGGTTTTGCCTTCCCACTGTTGCAGGATTATGGTTACACAAGGAATATTTTAAAATACAAGTTTTTTAGCCAATTGATGTGTAAGGCCGTTAAGTAATTTCTGCTGATGTATTTCTTGATCGTGCAATTTCCTGTGTTTTGATTTAGTGAATCTAATTAGCATAATGACAGTTTTCCTCAGTAGTCMTAAAGTAATGCTTTGTTTTCTAACTGCTGTTGGTCATTACTATTCTCCTGTCAATTTTCTCAGCTTACTGGAAAGCTGAATTTTAGTAAGAAAGAAAAAGAAGGAAATACACATTTTGGAKGTATTTTATTTTATATTTTTTTAAAGTTGCATATGTAAATGAGAAGCTCACTGAGGTGAGATACTGAGGGAAGTGGGAAACCAGGCTGGATGATGCAGAGTAGCTGGTTCAGAGTTACACAACTACTTCCAATAGAGAGACAATGTCAGGAAATGAAAGAAAAGTAGGGAAAACTTCTCTGAGAAGGATTTTTCTTTTACTGTATTAATTTCAAATGTGTTAGTATTTGGGCCCTTGGCTTTGTATGATCTAGGAAATTGTCCTACTGTTTAAATTTCTAGCTAGTTTCTGTGATATCTATGATATTTAGTGTCCTGCTATTATGGTTGATAGAATACATAACATACTATTAGCCTGAGGCAGACTTGAGAATTTATCGTGCTTTAGGATCCCCCTATTATTCTTCAATTGTTTTGTTAATTTCTTGGTAAAAATTCTGAAAAAGACACAAATGTATCATTTTGAAGGAGGAATTCCGGTGTTCTACAAAAGAAATATAGTCACCTTACCATTTTAGATGCTAAATAATTGTCACATGTCAGGAGCTGTGCTGCTGAGCACTCAGCAGTAATTCAAGGTTAAAAAGCAGGCATTAACTGTCTCACTTTAGTGCCTGTATGTTTACTCCAGAGCCAAAACAAAAATGAACCCACGGAGTTTCTGAGCAATTCAGAATCACATAGTTGTTTTTAAGTTGGAAGGAATCTCTTGTCATAATCTTGTCCRTCCCAACTGCTAAAGGTTCTCTTCACTGAGTTTAAATTTACATGTTAGTCTTGGAAAAAAGTATAACTGTCACCATAATGAATGTGTCTCTTCTCTGGTTTCTGAGGGTTTTGACCTTTGTTTGCTTCATTGTTATGTGTCCTACTACTGTAAGCTCCATGTTGTAAGAACAGTATCGAAACAGTGAAATGAAATACAAAGAAAACCACAAAACTCCTTTCCAGGTGGCACCAGCTGCACTTAGACCAGAACACTTGGTTCAGCATCATCTTTTGAAGCTTGGTATCTTCTCAAAGCTGTGATTGCAGGGTGCTTAGCTTGACTGAAAGTTAGAGTGCTCTTTAGAAGCTGTTTTGATGTGGGCTGCACTACTCCCCCTTCCCACTTTTATCATAAGATCTCATCTCCAGCCACGTTACTGATCCTCTTCATCCCTTAGCCAGGGTACAGTGTATGACTTCTACTCTAAGGCCTCCTAATTCCTCACCACCACAAATAGCTTAATCCTTTCTTTGTCCTGGTGGATGGACTGGAGCTGGTAGGTGTGCTCATTTTGGCTGCCCAAAAGTGAAGTTTGTGTGCTTTGCCTGACTATGCAGCTGGCAGTTAGACATGCTCCTTTGTGCTGGCATGTCACCAAATGGCCTCAGTAGTTGCCTGTTGTGTGAGCATTACCAAAGTGCTTCCAAACTTATCTGCTGGCTAGTATGAGTGTCTGCATCTTGCACTGACAGTGTGGACATGGAATACTTTATCTTAGAGGAATCAAAACTGTTGYTGTTTCTAAGTACGTAAGTTGGTGCAAAGAAGAAGTGTAACCCATGTAAAGGAGTGATTTAGAAGTATTGAGCTATGGAAAAGGAAAAGCATAATGCAAGGAGAATTAACTGTGTRTTTGTGTTATGATCTCCTCATATGTCAAAGAAGGCAAAGAAACCCTCTACAGAACAGAAAATTGAAAAGTTTATAATATGTAACGAGTGGGGAAAAGTTTGCATTGGAACAAGATCTGTAAAATCAAGCTACTTTAGGTATCTTGTATATTGACATAACAACAAGGAGATATTCCAGAATGAAATAGTCTGTATGTAGTTGGAAAAAAAAATACTATTTGTAAAGCACTCATGGGTAACTAGACAAAAAGTCTTTTTTTTTTTGTATGTGGTAGTGCTTGTAATTCAGAGCACTCAGATGCTTCATTCTGACTTGTTGATCATTTCTGCTGCCTTCTGTATTGCACGTAACTTCTCCATGCACATAAAATTCTCCATGGAAGAATTTTGTACCTCAGTGTTATAGAAAATTCAAACAAATACTTCAGTCAAAAGGATCAAGTTACAATWTTGGCAGTCAGATTGAACCCTGACATTCAGGAGACATAAGGCTGGAGTCTCATTGGTCTCAACTAGTGGAAAGAGCTTGGCTCAGCCTTGAAGTTGTCTCCATTGCCTTGCAGGGTGGCTTGACTTGGTCTAAATGTCAAAAAGTAGATTGGAGTGGGATGTATTGTTCACCCCTTGAATGTTTCTGTATGGTACAAATAAGCAATTATGCMAAATGACACATAATTACCTTAAATATAGATTGTGAAATTCAGTCATATTATAGAGTACTTTATTGAAGTTAGTGARTGAAACTAGTAATATGTAATACAAAAAGAGTAAAACAGTCTGTAGTTCATCTGGAAACAAAGGTGAAATGAGCTAGGAGTTATCCCTGGTTTATCAATTTAGTTCAGGAGGAATTCCGTGCAGCTGGACACTGCTTTGAGGCAGTTGTATCTTTGCATAATAGGTTAACAACTATGGAACTGTGTGTTTCAGAGCCAGAAGGGTAAGAAAAATGTCAGTCTTCTGGGACTGGGAGCTCCTGAGTTTCAAAAGCAATGACACAAAAATTGATTTAACAGGGAGTGTGTACAGCCAGAATACTATATGCAGTRGTTTTTTGGAAGATTTTTTTTTCCTTTTTATCCACATGACATACTGATAATACTTCAAGTTTATTTGGAAATTTGGGAAGGTCAATTTTACCGCTCTTTTAGTAGTAACYATAAAAATAAACTGAATTTCCTTTGAACATTTCTAGATAAAGTTCACTGGGTTTACAAGTATTTTCTGTTTGAGTCTTAGGCACTTTATAATATTTACTCACCATTTTTTCCTTTTTGGAGGATTGGATAGCTTTGGTCAAAGCTGCTGCTGCTGCAGCAGCCAAGAACAAAGCAGGAAGTAAACCTAGAACCAGTGCAAACAGCAATAAAGATAAAGAGGACAGAAAATGGCTWAAAGTCCCTTCAAAAAAGGAAGAAACTTCAACCTCTACAATCATGCAGGAAGTCCAAAAAAAGGAAGAGGAGCCTACATCTAGTGACACATTTGGTAAAAGCTCATTCTATAAGCACAAAATGGGTTTTTCTGTAGTGTTGAACTCCTGTTGCTAATTTTGCAGTTAAGTAATAACCAATATTTTTAGGGGAAAATGTCACGTTTGCTGTTATCATAACGTTCTGATACATAATGGTCATTGGTTCAGAAACTATCAGATAAATCTAGTTCAGTCAGCATTTACTACTARTGCTAAACTTCTGACTAACTTCATCAAGAGCAGAACGTAGCTTTTTATTAATTATTTCATTGTACAATTTGTTTGATATTCCTGGACCTTCTCTTCCCTGTGAGATAATCCCTGATCTTGTTTTAAGGAAAAAAATATTCCAGTATGCATGATATATCCATATTCAGGGATGTTTGAAACGGTATCTGAGTCCATAAGATTTGTTCATTTTAAGTATTTAATATTTTTTTCTCATAACATTCAGAAAAATTACAAATTTTTAGATAATTGCCATTTATTGTTTAAATATGTAATTCTGAATCTTCAGAATGTATAATTTTCCTTTTTTATAAACATTTAAAGTTTCTTTACTACCATATTCTATTAGCAATTCTGAAATATTTAAGTATTTTCAGCACTATGCATTTATGAAATGTGAGTTAATGAGGTTTTTCTTGTGTTTAGAAGTAGGATTTCCTGTAGTGGATGTTCCAAAGATGGCCTTTGTGCAGGCAGAGAGCACGTTATCACACAAGAGGAAAAGTAATCTAGGCAACTCATTTCAGGCAAAGAGAGCTCGCCTAAACAAGATCACTGGTAAAAGACTTTTTTTGTTGTTGACTTTATTCCTTTTTCATGTAGTGAAATATTCATGCTTGTTAAAAAGGTGCTGAAGTGGATTGCATAAAGCACATTCATGAGGCAGATGGTCACTGCAGTCACTACTTGTTTAGAATTTTAAAGGAATTCATAAATGGTAAAATCTACCTGGTTCATAAATTAGTCACAGACTGTACTTGGTCTTTTTAGTTTTTTAGTATAGTAACCATSCTGAATTGATGAATTTCTTGAGCATATTTTGCCTCTAGTTCTACAATTTTCTTCCTTATTGGGTGTTTTTGGGTTTATACAACTTCTTAAGAATGTCATGATTTGCATACTATAAATTAAAGCTAGGGTTAGCTGTGGAGAAACAGAAAATATTTTTTCCTGAAGTGAAATTGTTGCTAAAAAGAGTTTCTCATTTAGAAATAAACATTCCTACAAATTGAAGTTATAAAGATCTGGGTTTTTTTCTAAGCATTCATTCTCTATCTTTATTGCTCAAAGATATTAATGGAAAACAGGGATATTACTACAGAATACATTCTATACAACAGGAAATTAAATATTTTTTCTTATCTTTAAAAGCTGAGAAATGCATTTATTCCAGAATTTAATAGAAATAACCTGTGAAAAAATTATTTCAATTTATAGTCCTCCAAATAAGAAATTTGTGTTGCTGGCTTTGATCCTGTCAGTATTTAGGACAAAGTCTTATGTTAATAACTGTGCTGGGAAAGTATCAGATGCATTTCAAAAGTTGGGTTGAAAAAAGTTGTGAAGTCCCTCCCTTAAAAGAGGAGCCCTTGGACACACTCTAAGATAGAAATTCATTCCACTCATTATTCTAGTCAATATTATTTCATGTGAAGGCTGGTAAACTTTTCTGTGCTACAAATGAGAGGGGCTTTTTTTGTTGGTTTTTTTTTTTGGAGCTAGATAAAAATTCTTACTTGTTTCTGTAAAACAAAAATAACCTAAGTTGCTAAACTGCACAGTGAGAGTTTTTTTTCATACTTGTTTTGGCTTATCCAGTCTTTCATTGATCTGCAGTGGAGGATGTTTAGTCAGTTTTCTTTTGAGAGTGGTTCTGTTTCAGTCTCTCAATCAGTAAAAATAAAATGCTACAAATCATGGAATGGTTTGGTTTGGAAGGGATCTTAAAGTTCACCTGCTTCAAACCTTGCTGCCATGAGCAGGGACTTCTTCCACTAGACCTGGTTGCTCAAAGCCCCATCCAACCTGGCCTTGAACACTTCCAAGGATGGGGCATCCACATTTTCCCTGGGCAACCTGTGCCTCACCACCCTCATAGGAATGAATTTCCTCCTCCTATCTAATCTAAATTTACTCTCTTTAGGTTTGAATCTATTCCTTTTTGTCCTATCACAACATGACCCTCTAAATTAATATCCTTCTCTAGCTCTCTTTAGACCCTCTTTAGGCACTACTCTCTAAGGTCTCCCTGGAGCCTTTTTTTCTCCAAGCTGTCCAATCCCAATTCCCTCAGCCTTTGCTCACAGGAGAGGTGCTGCAGCCCTCTGACCATCTCTGGGTCCCTCCCCTGGGCTCACTCCAGCAGGTCCATGTCCTTCCTGTGCTGGGACCCAGGAGCTGGACACAGCAGTGCAGGTGGGGMAGAATCRCCTCTCTCATCCTRCTGCCCACAGTGCTTTAGATGCAGCCCAGGAGAGTGTTGGCAGCTCATGTCCRGCTTTTCATCCAAGAAAGAATGAAAAGGATCTGTTCTTTTCATACAAAGGAAGCAGTACTTARAAAAACCCCTCTTCTGCCTCCAGGATTGTCATTCCTGGAACGCTCCTTCTTTGGGTCCAGGTTTTGTTAATGGATGTCAAATTTATCAGCCCCATTTCTCTTTCCTTTCCCATGCTACATATATTTTCAGTTAMGTTCCAATTTAATTGCTGCCATGAGCAGTAGTAGTAGAAGATGTAGAGACTGGAGATGTATATTGATGGAACCCTGTTAATTTTTTTCCAGTAGCAGTTAGTAGCAATAGATACCAAAATAGCTGAAAAACCTTTACCTTTAATTATATTTGCCTGTGCTTGTGGATAGATTCTCATTACCTCTGGAGCATTATGAGAATCATACTAGTGACACAGGTTCATTCAGACTGAACTGAATAATCAAACCATGGTTTTGCAGCCATTGACTGTTACCATTTTAAAAACGGTGTCTGCCTCCACAAGACATACTTGGCTGTCAGAGGATGTGTTACCTTTTAGTGAAAGTGTATTAGTCCTTTAACTGCAAGAAATTTGTCTTGCCTTGTAGATACTTTGTGTATCTGTTCTCAAATGAACACATTTCTGCAGTTCATAGCATAGTAAGTCTTTTATACCAGTACATTTTGAAAATGTGACTGCTAATGATCAAATTTTTTCTCATCACATTTATTTCCTGTGCATTAAATGCTTGTATATACAATATATTGTATGTGTGTACRCTTGCATTGTGACATTTTTGTCTCCAGCATCAGAAGCTTTTAGATTTGAAGGAAGGTTGGGAGTAATGCTGGTGTACTCATTGGAGTGGCTACAAAATAATAAAAGAATTGTAGCTGTTAGGACAACATATACCAGGTTTTTATGGCTGTATTAGGGAAATAGTGCAAAACACTATTGCAGGAAGCTGTCTGAAGGGAACTGTTCCCTGGATTTCAGCATTTGATGGAGAAGGGTCTTCTTGTCTGCCACAAGGCCCACAACTGCATCAGGTGTTCTTTGCTCACCATCCAACAAAATGAAGTTGCTTCTTTTGCCCTTTCTTTTGCTACTAGCACTGGTAGCAGTTACGTTTCCCAAAGGTGAAGAGGATCCCCTGCTAAGCACATATTAATGTCATCTTCCAATCAGTTTTTGCCCCTGTTGGAATGTTTGCTTCCATGTCTTCTCCTGCTGTGTCGGTACCTAAAACCAGAAAATCACTGCAGTGAGCTTGCAGAACAAAACATTCCTGGTTCACTGTGCCACTCCCTGCTTTTGCTTTCTTAGATGCTCTTACAGACAGGGTGGTGAGCCTGTAATCCTGGTTTGCAGTAGCTTGTGAAGATGCTTTGTCCTACAGGCATGGTGCCTGGTTAGAAAAGGACTTCATGGTGTAGAGAAAAAGGAAATCATAAGGATTGTATAGTGACAGATCTGACTCTAGCTTGAATTTCTGAGCAGGGATCATCTAGCTAAAACTAAAAATCAGAGAATCTGAGAATCAGAGAATGGTCTGGGCTGGAAGAGGACTTAAAGGTCATATAATTCCAACGTTATCCCCTAGACCAGCTTTCTCTAAGCCCCATTCAGACTGGCCTTGAAATCCCCTAGGGATGGGGCACTCTTCTCTGGGCAGCCTGTGGCTTACAGAAGCACAAATGCTTCCTCGTAAACTGTAGCTTGTTCTTCTTTTTTATTTAAGACTCAACTTCACTTGACTTTGAAAACGTTTTTACACTTTCTGGTATAAACACAATTGCGAAGACGAAGAACACTGTGATTTTTGCAACTTGATTTAAATAGGATAATTTGATTTTAAAATGTTTATTTAAGTCCATAAAACATAAATCTTTTATGTAGTCTAATGCAGAATTAAAATCTTATCTGATAATCTMATTTTTATCTCATAGGACTAAGTAAGTTTCTGCTTTTCATTTAACCTAAACTAAAGCATAGCTTAATATAACATAAATAGTAAATTAGAGAAACCACTTGGTATTTATTGTTGAATACTGAAATTTTTTTGGTTTGTTTTAATGTCTGGAACAGTTCCTGAGAGCCTAGGCTTTACTAATTTATAATTCCTTGGACATTGTGAACCTTAAATTAATTTTGGCCATATCTGATTTTTATGGAATGCAGTAGCAATTCCCTCTAAATTTGTCAAGTTGATGTTGAAGACTTGAACTCCTCACTCCTAATATTGAYATTCCCAGAGATTATAATATAAATTTTTATTCAGATTTGTTTTTACGATTTTATCAGTTCTGTRTTTTCTTAATGGTGTAGAACTTCTTCTGTTTCTGCATTGTTAGGCAGTTAAAAGTTATTGTGTGARGTACAACTGAAGCTATTGCCATATTTCACTGACAGAAAGCTTTTTGGTATTTATATTTCCCTTGTCTTTACAGTTTTGTTTTTGTAGTAATGATATTTTACATAAGTTGGTGAATTAAGTTACATATTCTAATATATTATTTGCTCCCAATATGGTMATCTCATTGAAGTAATTTGGGAGCTCCACTGCTGAGAATATTTGTTTGGGAATTAAATCCCTGGTTGTATTATGTCTAAGAAAGGTTTACATGTRTTATAATTAAGAAGGAGTAATACAAATTCTGATGTGAATTTCTGAAAGACTGGAAARGGGAGAGAGAAAAGTTTTGTAAATAATTCTGATTTCAAAATTAACTTATATATCATACGTTTGGTTTTAAAGCTCAAATGCTTGGGCTTTGGAAGAATGGCAAGGCTTCATTTTAGAATTGATGATTTGATTTTCTTCTTGTCAGTAAATATGTCAAATAAATGCTTCCCATGTAAGCATGCCATTGTTGGGATGTCCTTTAACTTTTTGTTTCTTCTAATTCAAAGTGTTCAGCTATGTGTAGAGCCATTTCAGAAAGACTCATATTGTAGATTTGTGCAGTTCATATTTCTTGTCTCAATATTTTACTTCTTTCTCTCTCTATTCTTGTTGCAAGGTACTTCTAACTAAAAATATCTGCACCTTTTCTCCTAAGGTTTATTGGCATCCAAAGCTGTTGTTGCAGATGGTGCTGAAAAAAAGGAAGGCAACAAAGAAACAGCTCCAGTCCTGGAGCAGGTATGAAATGGTAGAGTTTGATTCTTTTGCAAAGTTCCCACTGGAGTGTGCCATGGAGATATAGTACCTACAACATAAAAATTTTCCCCTTCAGATATAACAGGGAACTGAAAATTTATCTTATGTTTACATTTCTGGCAGAGCCAGAAGTATGGAATTTAATTGTCTCTAAACACAGTGTTAACTTGAATTTCAATAATGAGCTTTTGTGTTAGAAAACTAGCAGAAAACAAAATAAAGTCTCCGTGCAACAAATATGAGGAGACCAGTGTCCCAAGGTCCAGTTTTATAGCTGGAATGATGACTGGCTTAGAAACAGGCCCTTACACAAATTTGATTTGTGTTTGAAACAGGGTTTTTGACATCACTTAGAACTTCTTTTAAAAGAAGTTTCTTTTATATTGTAAGAATTTGGTGTTGTAGGCTTGTATGTGTTTTATGAACTGCTCAATGAGCCATACATTTTGCAAGAGTGTGTATTTTAATAAATACAAAAAAGAAACTTTTAAATAATGTTAAGGATCTGATTTTTAGACCTGCTTATTGGCAGGATCTGGAGGCTGCCATTTTGTCTTTGGCTTATTGCACTGTGTTCAGGCATTGCTTGACTCCGAGTTGTGCATTATCTTGCATTTTAAAAGGGCTGAATGCCTGAGCATGGTAAAGCAAGCTAAGGATGAACAGTAGTCTTGATTCAGGACATCTTTGTTTTCCAATTATTTAAATCAGAGCCTTAATGTATCTTTAATACAGCTTTTTTGTATGCATTTTCRTTCTTTAACAGCAGCATTTGAACAAAGTAGCCTTGCTGCCTGCAATTCTTTAAYGAGCACTTCTGTTCTTTAGCCCCGGCACACTCTATGAACAGTCCCTACCCCAAACCTGATTTGATATTTTGGTTGTACTGGTTCTTTAGAGCTGATATATTAATTGCATTGCTCTGGTTTTTCCATTGATGCTGCATTGGATGAGAGTCAATGGAACCTGATTTTCTGTTTTTGATGCTGTCACTGTCAGGGCTGGTGGAGCCACTGCGGTGCTGATGCATTGACCGATATTTTGCATAAAGGTTTACAGTGTACTGACATGACATTCCATTTCTCAAATTTTTGCATATTAAAGATGCTATGATTTTCTTGCTACTGTGTGTGATATTTTCAATGTGCAAAAAACTGTGAAATGGCTTACAGCATGTTGTTTTTGGGAGAATCATTACAATGTAAATCTTGCCATGCAGAATCCCATTGCGGTGAATGGGACTTTGTGGTTTACATAGACTGTGTATGCAACAGTATAAACTGCAGTGCATATTTACTATATCCTTTTTGTTATTTCTCAGACTTAGTAACTCGGCTGTTCCTGTTTTATTGATCAGATATAAAAAGCAAGATGTCTCTGTCGTTGTTTACATGCTAATGGTCTGAAAAACCTCATTTTTTGGAAATAATAGTTAAGCTCTTTAAAAGAGGCATCTAAAATCCCAAATTGTCTTATTCTTTTGTGTATAACTAAAACCAGAAACCTCACAAACATTTAAACGATTGCCTGTGGGGAGGAAATTTTTTGAGCTTAAAGCTTTTTTCCCTGAGTTCCTGTGCAAAGTGAAATTAAATGGCCGAGTTATAACCCTCCCCAAAAGATTTTCTGATAGTGAAGTTGACATTCCTTAGAGGCTTTGTCTACTACTGCTATAAAATTGAATGGATAAAATATCTTGTAGGCTTTTTTAATAATGTAATGCAGAAAATGGTAGAAATATTCAGGCCAATAGCCGAAAACTGACTCTGTTGATGCAAGTTTTTGTTTATATTTATACATTTTTAGTTTACAGTTGTCTTAAACCCAGAAACTCAGACGATTAGTTGCAGATACAGTAGTTTATTTAATTGTATTAGGGTATGTCATGTTATATTTCCTTTTGACCAAGACCTGAGTAGATGGATAACATTAATTCATTAAGGTTTTTAATGTTAATTTGTCCTGTTAAGAGGTTAAGCACCTTATCAAAATCTTAATTTAATTTTTTTAATCTTGTTTTAATAACTTTGTAATTTGAAAGTAATGGATGCTGTAGTATGTCTTTCACATCTGTGAAGATGAACAATAAAATTGTTTATTTACAAGTTACGACTCTAATTAATTTCTGGTAATACCTCTCATAACCAGCATAGGTATACTCTACAGTTCATGGAATATTTTATTTAAATGAATAAACTGCACTTAGTATGTGTGTAATGGAGTTATGCAAGGTAGTACTGATGTCTGCTGAATGGGATGTTATGCACTGCATCTTTACAGGATACTCCCAGTGAGCCATTCATGTAGCATTCAGGGGCACCCTTTTACAGTCCTAGAATGTGCACTTGTGGGGTTTTCGTTTGCTTTTTTTTTTTTCCTCCACTGGAACATGGAAAGTTCTAGTGGAAAATAAAACTGCAATTTATAACAAAACTCAATAATACCCTGAAATCACCATGTTTCTAGTTTGGACAGTAGTGCACACGTTCTAGAAGTACCTCTCTGCTTTGTTAGTTATGGTTTTATTAGATGGTACTAGGCTGTATGATGTAACTGGGATGAGAAGGGAGACAGGCCTAAGGAATTATATTCAGATTTTGCCTTATTACGCAAGTTCTAACCCATGCAGTTTTGGTAATGTAGGAAGAACTTCAGTGAAAAATTTAAAGTGCTAATGTCTGTCAATGCATGCTAATGGTCTAAAAATAGTACTGTTTGTGTGAAGAAGGATGAAAATTGAGGAATTTGGGAAGATGTGTTATGTRTTGACTTCTGTTCCTTCAAAAACTGTTTTAACTCTTCATCTGCCAGTTTTCCCCTGACAGTTAGCAATCTATCTAACCCTGTGCTAGAAGCTGTGATTTCTTCATGTTTGCACAAACATATAATGTGGTGAAATCCAGACTCCCAGCACTGAAAGGGGTTGTGCGAGAGTGTACTCAGTATTGGAAACTTCTCATTGTTTCAGACATTCATTAAAGGAGCATTATCAACTTTTTCAGTTTCTCAAAAATACAAATTCCTTGTTAAATATAGTTTTTCCTGAGGAGCTGTGTGGGGTTTCTTTTGTTGGGGTTTTTTTGTTGTTTTTGTTGCCTCTGGATGGGAAAATGACAGTGTAGGGAAAATCTTGGCAACTTTCTTTAGAGCTGTAATCCTCCGGAGGAAGGAGTGTTTGTTCACAGCAGTGCCGGAGTTCAAGGAGTGTCTGGACAACACTCCCAATCGTGATTCAGCAGCAGGCAGCCCTGCGAGGAGCAGGGAGGAGGACTTGAGGATCYTTCTGGGTCCCTTCCAGCATGAGATGCTCTGTGATGGTGCATCAGTGTGTGTGTTCTGGCTGGGAACAGATGYTCTCCAGGTTCTGCTTGGAGGCTGCACTGACAGTGAAGATGAAAGAGAAAACTAAAAATACTTTATTTCGTTTTTAAATTGGGAATAGAGGAAAAATGTTTTATTTTCAGTTCTTTTGCAGGTATTTCAAATAGTAAGAATTGAGTATTCTGAATACTGAAAAAAATTGGTAGTGCTCCTTTTAAAAAAAGCAAAATTTAATGTGATGCATTTTAAATCGTTTTCATTTGTACTTAAAATAATGTTGCTTTATTATGTGTTTGAGTACTAAAATTGTTTTTAAAAAGATCAAAATAGAATACAAGAACTACAACGAAGAAACTGAAATAAAAGTATCAATTTTTTATTATTTATTCAGGAGATTTCACCTAAACCACAAAGTCAGAAAAAAAATGAAGCTGATATTAGCAGTTCTGCCAACATTCAGAAACCTGCACTGTTATCCTCAACTTTGTCTTCAGGAAAGGCTCGCAGCAAGAAATGCAAACAAGAATCTGGAGATTCTTCCGGGTGTATAAAGCCCCCTAAATCACCACTTTCCCCAGAATTAATACAAGTCGAGGATTTGACGCTGGTCTCTCAGCTTCCTTCTGCTGTGATAAATAAAACTAGTGAGCACAGACATTTTAAAAAAAATTCCGTAACTACTTCTAAGAGATATACAGAAATTTTCTTTGGTTGTAAATGGCTATTGCTTTTAAAAATGAATCTGCTTTAAATAAAATGTCCAAGTGGGAGAATTAGGGGTAGCTCACTATTTTAAAAGTCAAGTCACATAATAAGGCATTTGAAATACTCTTATCAGAAATAATACATTTAAATAATATATTGATATTTATAGAGTCATGGTTTTTAAGGGTTGGCTTTCCCTCTAGCTTAAATCTGCACACTAGCATTAACAGTGATACAGGAAAAATCAAACCTCCCTTCTGAAAAGGGCCTGATTCATTAAAAAGAAAAGACGTACACTTTGGTATGGACCTTTCCTTCTCTGAGAAACTTCACCTTCAGCAGGCTGCTGTTCTATTCCTCTTGGCTGTGGCATTCGTCACCTTATGTGATATTTCCTCCAAACATGATGTGAAAGAGAAGATGGGTTCAAGATCTGTGGTGGAAAAATACTAAAAATTGTGTTTCCTTGTCCCAGAAAAATTCCATGGGTGTTCAGCTTCTTAACGTGTAACTGATTTGCCAAGCATGAAAATACTGTTGATCAGAAGAATAGGGAAAGCTTTATGCTGCATGCTTGAATATGCTATTTTTTGGTGAATATTAAGGTATTTCTATGATTTTTTTTGATATTACATTAGATTTTTAGTTTTGCTTAGTGCCAGATTCTTTGTTTAAAGAATATTAAATGCTGAGGCCAAAGGTTAACATAAATGCAGGTTTCAATAAGTCAAAAGCTACATATTTTTTTCCACTTTAGTATAGAGATTGAGGATGGAAGACTCAACCTGCATCATGTGTTCCCCTCAACCTTGATTTTGTATTTTCACTTATGAGATAAGTTTCTTTTTAATCTTTGCTCATAGATAACTAAATGAGTGGGAGAGGGAGGAGTGCAAATTCAGCCTTCTTTATTCAGGACACATTGGTAAAAACTGTATTTTGTCCCCACAAAATGTTAGCAGTCATCCATATTGTAATACRCCTTCCATCCCCACCCCTAGAGCAATGGTAAGTAGCTTTCCTGAAGCATGCTTTTATTTTGGATTAAGTTGGACTTCTCTGTAGCAATATTTTTTAAAAWCAGCTAATTTAAAACTTGGTTACTTAGTAGCTTAGATCTTGTTAGTGTTGTCTTTAATCTTTGGCTTCCAACTTTTTTCTACCTCTAGTGGAAAGGTAGTTTTGATGTGTCTTAATTTTAAAATCTGTATATCTGACTCTAAAAGCTGCTTACAAAAAGGAGAGAATAGTGATTTATAGCGTAATAGTAACTTAAATGTTTTTCTAAGGCAAAATTTTGTGGAACTGGGTAATATTGAAGAGAGGTAGGGGAATGTGGGTTTTTTGTTTTTAATGAATCAGGCCTATACTAACCTATATCAGTCCTCCTCCTCCATTTGTTTGGGTTTTTTTTAAGTATAAAGTTCTGGAGGCTTTTTACRGTGCCACACGTTGGCAGTGTGTGTTGGAATTTCAGTTGGGGTATTGATACCAGGTTATCAGAAGGCAGGAGGTGGCATGTAAAATAAAACACTGTTTTAAATTATTTTTTTAAGTCGTATGTTAACACTATCCATGACTTTTTAGATCTTTAATTGTGRTAATTTGTTATGTTTATTGTTAAATCCTATTGTGCCCCTTCCATTACAAGTAACCTGCTGCCTGGGTTTTATGGGGAGGGTTGCTTACTGTAAATACACAAAACAACAGCCTTTACCAGTGGGGAAGTAGGTGCCCTAGTAATTTATAATAAGCAAAACCCAGAATCATGTCTTGAGCATACATCTTAATTTGCTCCTGGTAGTCACAGTTCTGTAATTACTTTTACCAGTTTGGCTGAGATTACCAGCTTTGCAAATAAGAGCTATTAAAAGCACTTCCCATCTTTAGCTCTCAAATGCTGCAGTAAGATGATGGTGTATCTCTCTGCTTCATGAACATTGAAAGATCTCTTTTTAGGTCCATCACAACCAGTGAATTCCCCTAGATCCTACAAACATAGCCAACGGAGAAGAAGATCACAGCGTTTAGCCACTTGCTCCTTGCCTGATGATTCTGTAGAAAAAGTTTCTTCTCCCTCTTCAGTTACTGATGGAAAAGTGTTCTCCATCAGTGGTCAAAACCAACAGTCATCAAAATTGGAGGGTAATGTATCTTAATCTAATAAAGAACTGCCCAAGAGAAATTGAATCATAAAAGTTAGACCTTTCATGGTTTTCAGCTAATGGGATATTTTGAACTGCTGTAGCTAAAGCTGTTTGCTGTTCCTATGTTATGTAACGCTGCAATCCAGACTATTGATTGTTGGACCCATGTGTCTTTTTTAATATGACATTTTTTCTTTTATGTAGTACCTGATGTTGCTCATGTGTCACTTGAGAAGCGTGGACCATGTCTCCCTCTTGATTTAAGCCGTAGTTCGGAAGTTACAGCACCATTATCCACAGAATCCACTTTCCGTAATGAATATTCCAGTAAAGACAAGGAAGATATTCAGATGATTGCATATCTTCCTTCCAAAGCAGTAACTGATGGAAGAGTAGCTACAACAGCGTCAGGTAAAGAGATTCAGTATACAACCAGAGAGAWTTATAGCTGTAGGGTTAAAATGTGTATGTATTCAATCCCACAGAAAGAGGGGATGCTTTTTATTTTCTTTTCTGCACACTCAAAAACCTGCCTCTCTTCTGGACTCAACTCATCTGCATATTCTTTGTCTTCACTGGCTTAGAGCTGCTTTGGCACTTCTAACATGATTTAAGGAGAGTGTGAGACTGAGGAATGTAGTGAGGAGTATTTCAAAAATATTTTTGCTATTGCTAAAAGTTGTAAACATAATTAACGAAGTGAAGTCTTTACTAACATACTAATTTGTGGCTTCAGCACAAACAAACTTTCAAACAGTGATGTTCTCAAAGACAGTCAGCATTCCTCTGCTTTGCATCTTTTTGCAGTGGAAATTCTGTCCTTCGCTTGCTACAAAATGTTRCTTAGAAATATTTCTGAAAAATCCTCAATAACTTTATATAAACTTGATCACCCTCAGCACAGAGCCCAGTGCTGCAGCTCTGGGCTGCCTCTCCCTTTGTAAGAGTTTACTGACTACTGTGGTTTACATGAAGCACTTGGATAGAGGTAATCAGGAGATTGGGAGAAGGATTTACACAGTGCTTTGCAGACCCTAAGAGTGGGATGTTTCCATCCAGTGAGTGCTAGGTGTTCATATAATTTTCTATAAAACTCRTTTGTGGGTATCATACTATTTTTAACTGGCTGTCAAGAAAGAATTCTTTTAAAGCCTTTTTTTTGTTTTGTTTCATGAGAAAATTGTTCAGAAAAGTAAGAAGAGGGGAAAAAATCAAATTATTATATTATGCTCAGAAAGTTTTTGATATATGTGATTGATAGTAAGGGAGGACAGCATGACCTTAAAAGATAGAGTTATGACAAAATACAGTTAAATTGTATCTTGGTCTATTAATCTATGAATCTCTTAAAGTAATTTGTCAAAATAAGGGCTGTGAGTATCTCTAGAGAGCCACCACTCTAGAGCTTTTAAGGTTTTTAAAATACTAAATTACTACTTAATTACTTGAGTGRAACCATGTGACAGTCTTAATTGATACATGGCGTAGCAGCAGGATTACAGATTCCTGGGAAAATTACTTCTATAAAAGTCTTTTTTATGTCATGTCTTTTGCCACTAAGAGAAGTGCTTTTGGGAGTTTTGTATTTGCCCACTCATTGAAAAAGATCATAAAAGAAATCAACAGCTTCCAACAGTCATCTGTTTTCTGTTTGGTAAAACTCATTTCAGTTACTAGAAATTTAACTTCTGGCTTTTCTGATAGATTTTTWAACTCATTTTATGTATAGTTGATAATGCTGGAAGTTGCCTGCTCCTGTCAAGGGCCTGGCTGGGGGCAGAGTGATCTGGTTCTAAACCCAGCACTCAGGAGTGCACTTTGGACATGTTTGTTGAGCTGRGTCTTGGTCTTGGCTAGAGGTGAAGCAATAAAAGAGAGAATAAGTTTCATTTAGAGCCACCTTTTTTTAATGACTCAGAATTATGTGACATGTCCGCACCATTTGTGTCAGGGAAAAATTCCATGATAAAATTGTCTGTTGTTACTACTTGAGTCCTTAGTGGGAAGCTGGAAGTGCTTGCAACCTCTACCAGAGGATAGAGTTTAAACTGTAGATAAAGCTTAATGAGCCTTTTTTCATATCTATATAATTTTAAGAGTTTAAAGCTCTAAAGGAACTGATTTGCCAGCTACATTTCTTGTCTTATGAGTTTTTGCCTTCCAGGCTCATGTGTTTTGTTCCTAATTTTCATGTATTACAGTTTTCCATCATGCAATAAATGGAACTGTGTCTTGAGCTTTCATACTGACTTTTTGTCCAAATGTTAGAAGTTTTCAGTAGGTTGCAGCATGTAGCCCAACAGCTTCTTGAGTATCAACYTTGTGGTCTGAAAGACTAAACTAAGCAGTTTGATATCTTTAATTCACAGATGTCATTGCAGGTTTTGGAGCTATCTGCCTCTGTCAGTGGTATCACTAGGACTCTATAAGCAAAACTCATGTGTTAGGGGTTCATCCCAGTCTAACTCTGGTGGAACGTGTTTATYCTCATAATCTTAGAAGAAAAAGAAAAATGTAAATTTAAAGTTCAGATTTGAAACCTCTGGAATTAGTCTACACCATTGAATAAATTTGTTGTGTTCTTTGCTTTAGAAGGCRTCGTTTTGCCTTTCAAACAGCACAGGTTCTCAAGTCACATTCCTGAAGCACACATAATTACGCCAAATTCTTGCATGCTTCAGGAAAATAAATAGGATCCACTCTTTTTAGCAATACTTTGTTCRTTATCTGTTTAAACACTAGGAAGCAAATAGATAGAGGAGATTTGCCTAAAGCTTTCCTTTCTCATTCCTGTCAATTCTTGAAATTGAGAAATTTGCGTTATGCGGAAGCATCTACCTAAGTGCAGTTTAATACACTGCATTGCTTAAATGTATGCACTGTGACCCTATCCATTACAAATTGAGAACTCTGGTGTAAAATCCAAACTATTCTGTAATTGTGTTTTCTTAATCTGAAAGAACAATTATATATCTCCATCTGTTTATGGTATTTCTGCTGCTAAGATTTTATTAACACAGTCTGGGCAAATTTGGAGTTCTAGATTTTGACATCACTACAGATTCTGTTAAGTGCACTTAAGTTAGACCTGCTGTCTTTGTAATCATTGAAGTAGATAACTGTGAATAGTTTCGGAGACACCTCACGATGGTATTGAGCCTGTAGCAGCCTGGTCTGATCCCTGACCCTTCTGTAACAGAGCTGAGCTGGTTTAAACCCAGAGATTTTTGATGTTGCACACTGTGATTTCTGAGGGAGGCTCTCAGTTGAGTCAATTGAAAAAATGATTTGGTGTTGTTAAAAATKATGCATTTTAGTGACTTTATTCAGAAGGTACTGACATGGTGTTTTCAGAGGAGAGGGACTAGGTGCACTGAAGTGCAGATCCATAAATGGCAGCTCACAGCATTAGCACATAGATTTCAAAATCGTTGCTCAAAGTGAACACCTTAACATTCTGTACAGGCAAAACAAAAGCTCTGTGATAATTCCTTCGATCCAAAGGCTCCATGGAAGTACTCTGCACTTTGGTAGAGACCGGTACGCTACCCATTAGTTATTGAACAGAGGTGCTGCTTTACTAAACTATTGTGAGGTCCTGCTTGTGATCACCTGATGCTGTGCACACATGACTAAGAATTTTTGCTCTCATTTGCTAAATTGCTTAAAATGGAGATAACTGGCATTTGATCRCTTTAGCATTTCAGAGATTTTAAATCCACAGTCAATCAGAATACTTGCAAAGCCACAGTAGTGTTGCCGTTCTGAATAAATGAAGTTCAGGTCTTTCTGTAGTTGTGCTTCTCTTTAAATTTGTGATCTTTACTCTTGGCTTCTGTAACCCTGCACCATTTATGTTACTTTAACTGTTAAATATTGAGCAAACATAATTTCAGCAAGCAATCTAGGTTTTGAAGTTGAAGTAAAAGGAAAAGATTGTTACACTTTCTAATCTAACAATACAATATTTGTAATGCTGATATAACAATATTATCACTAGCTGTTCTTTTCTATTCTAGCACCAATAGATGATTTTGCTGGTAGGGTAACATTAGGTTAACTATATGGGAGAAATTTGCATTTAAGACTAAAAGAAAAAAAGCATTGCATACTTTTATATAATTTCCTTGGTAACAGTTTACTGCAGGAACAAGAAACAGCTGATGTACAAAATTTTTGGAAAATGAGATTGGTTGCTTTTTAAAAACTCTTGCCAATGTTTCTGGTCTACCTTGCTTTTAAGAGGGATGAACTACTGTTCATCTTGTTACTTTCTCATGTCACTTTGCGGCTGTTTGTTTTACTTCAACCATCTATTAACAATTAAATTTACTCCCTAATTTAAATGCCTGCCATTCTGATATCTGCCCTGAAGTTCCCAGTTTGGACTGGTCATGAGGCAAGCAAGAACTGTTTTATCAGCTTATCCTTCCTAAAGACATCATTTTGGGTAGGCTCCAGTGTTAATCTGTCTCCAGTGTTAATCTGATATGCAACTAAAAGTCTGTTTGGATATAAAATTTATCCTATGCACTGGAAATTCAAAGCACTAAATTAAACATGACCAGCATGATTGATATTTCTATTGCAATATGATTTGTKTATTAATGCAGATAATGATATTTATGATATTATTTCATGGAAAGCCATGAAATAGAATACCAGTCAACAAAATAAATTGCTTCAGATTGCTACAATTCATTTGAGCTTGATGAATTGCAATAGGCAGTACCACTGCAAGCCCAGTTGTGCTGTTGTACTTGTGGCACAGCATCCTGTCCTTGCATGAGGGGGCTTGTGCCACTTCTCTGTTCTGTAACAGGAGAAGTAGAACTGGAAGCATGTTATAAACTGGACTGGGAATGCTGTGGTTTGCATTTCTTTTTAATCTGTAATTAGTCTTCTAGTGATAAAATTGATTCTGGAATGGTGACAAAATCAGTAGTTTACCAAGTCTAATCTCTGGTCGTCTTTCTCTGTGCTGAGTGTTAACTGCAGACCTCCCACTCTCACTGTGTGGGAGGTGGCTGGCTAGACTCCTTAAGAGGAATAAATTGCAATTAAAAGTAGCAGTTAAAAAAAAAAAAGCAGTATTTCCATAAAGAACTAATATTTCCTGGTTGTATTTGTTACTTGCCCTTCTGGCTGACCACCTTGTCCAGTTTTGTGGTTATGTATAAGGCATAGTGATTGCACAGTTGAAAAGCACACTTTGCAAGCTTTGACAGTTTATGTAGGATTTGAGAATTTAAGAYTCTTTATCTAAAATGATTTTCAATGAAGAAAAGTAAAAGCCAAGAATAACATTGCAATGTATACAGGCATAATAGCAGTTTCTATTTTCAAGTTACTATAGAAGGGGAGTTTGGGGAGTTCTGACAGTAAGATGGGTATTTGCTTGACTGGAGAGATTTCTGCCAATATAAGTGTTCCCTCAAGAAGTTACTAATCCCTTTGTCAGATGTGCTTGTGTTGAAAATTATTGAGATGCCGAAATTTGTTGTGTTGTGACTGTTGGTATTAAATTATATTTGGATGTCAGGTCAGGATTTCTTCTYAATAATGAAGTTTAAATACTAGTTCATCTAACACTGAGACTCAGTTTCTCTTGAGATTGGATGCAGTGTTCTCACATCTTTTCATCAAAATGGCAGTGACCTAAATGAATTACATGCATTTGGGTGATCCTTTTGAGCTCTTTTTAGAAATAAGACAAGACGTTGATAGCATGATGATGTGGGAAAGTGTCACTTTTTTCTTTTACTAATGTGCTAAAATATACTTATTGCTCTACAGATGGCAGAGCAGTTCAGTCCTGTAACAGAGACAAATGATAATTAGGAAACCTAAGAAAGGAATAATTTGGGTAGTGTTTTGTGTCAGTGATAATATTCCAGTAAGCCAAATGCACTTGAAATAAAGACATAGGCAAGAGCCTGAATCACTCTTAAAAGGATTATGGTCTTAGGTGAGAGAGTTGATTTGTGGCAGTGGAAAGACTCAGGTGGCCCCAGGTGTGGCTGTGCAGCTCGTGCTGTGTGACAGGAGCCAGCACACAGAGCTGAGCAGCTGCTGCTGCCTGGGTTACACAGCCCAGGGCTGTCCTGCAGCTGGGGACACCGGGCATTGAAAAGTGCTGTGTGCTGTGGGAGGTGATGCACCAATTTCTGTTGTTCTTCCTGGCCCTTCAGCTTTCCAGCTAGTGGCATTGTGGTTGTGTTCCCAGGAAGGCTCAGCAGTGGAAGCAGGTCTTGTGTGAGCTGTGTTCCGTCCCAGTAGAATTGTGTTGGTCTGTCTCTGTTGGGGAGACTTGATGTGTTCTTGCCTTTTCCCCAGAATCTTTTTATGACTGATGAATTTACTGAATTATCTTAATGCTGCTTATTTAATGCATTCCAGATCAGCTTCATATTTTGTCTTGTTGAATATCTTGGCCAATAGCTGGTATTTTTCAGGACTTTTGTTTTTTTACATGCTTATGCTTTTGTTGGGCTCTTCTGTTGAGAGATGCCAAAGGTAACTGGTGCCTCCAAGATTTTACATCTGGCACAGAAAAACCTGAGCCCTTTGTGACTTCACAGAGCTGCAGTTTTGTACAATATGTCTTTAGCATGATCCTAAAATGGACAAAGGGTCTGATGAAAATTAGRCTTTTCTAATTACATTTTGATGACTCTTGAAGTTCTAACAATATTGATGGACACAGTAATAGTTTTGAATTACTTAATAATGCTCTGTATAAATAACTTTTATTCTAGTTTGAATATTTAAAAATGATTATAAATATTGGCAGTGAAAATTGCAATTTTTGTTCACAGTTTATTACTTCCTAACTTGCATCAGACAAAGAGCTAAAATAACAAGTAAATATTTCACTGAATAAATGTTTCTAAATAGTACAAGATAAGAATTGTCAGTATATGRTGCCAAAGTCTGACAAGTCATGGTACTTTTACATGTTATTTAAATGTGGATTAATGAAAAAAGTGAATTATTTAAGTATTATTAAAATCAATGAAAAATTCAATGAGCAGAAATGTTTTGTACATAGAACCACAAATATTGTACCAGAGCTTAATTTCTCTGTTAACATAGTGGAGCATTAACTTAAATGATACTGACAGCATCAGCACCTTTAACTGTTACTCTTGTCATGGGTTCCTATTACAGTGAAAAGAAAAGGAAACAAAAAGTCTTAAAAGTGTCAGAAAAAGTACATTTCAGCCAGTACAGATAGTTTAAAAGTGAATGCAAATTCCAGAATATAGAAGGAAACCTCCTGTGGCATGTATTTTCTTGTATGTAAGACTAAGATGTAGGCATTCATGTGCAGTAATGACCTGTTAAATGTGATGATGGTGTGAGCAATATTGACATTTCAGTGATCTGACCCAGCCCTGGCTGGCTGCAGTCCTTCTGGAATGCCGARTAAATCCATCTTCTTGTTTTCAGCACCCTCGTCCCATGTACATGCCTTGCATCTGGAAATGCCTTTAACCAATAGTCTCAAGTTACCCAAAGGGAATAGTAAAAAAAAGAGGTCTTCCACATCAGTGAGCTCTGAAGGGACAGAGATACAGTGCTCTGTGCCCATAAAGGAGAAATCTTTTGAGAGTCTGAAGGAGAAAATATTAAAGAACGTGATTGAGAAGGACAAGCATTCAGAAGTTGGTAAACTACAATACTTTTTGTTTCCAGTGCTTTAGGCAATAAAAATAATTATAAAATGACATTTAAAAGAATTGTTTTGTTTGTATGTTTTTTAATATTGTGTGCTCTTAGGATTTTTTACAGTCTAATGACTTTTACAAGAAATTAGGTCATCAGCCAGTCGTTGGCCTTATGTGTTACATTCTTCAATTTGCAGGTGCAGCTAGAATGGAAAGAAAAGGAAAACTGGAAGAGAAAAATTCTTCAGCATATGGTATGTAGAGAGCAATATTATTTTTACAAAAAAAATTAAAATAACACTTCCTGTCTCTGAAGAGCAAATGTAAAAGCATAAAATATTTCCTGGGCCCAACTGCAGTTTTTGTTTGTTAAAAGAGTTTTTATGCATATGGCAGGTTTGTAACAGAAGAATAATTTATATGATAAAATGAAAGTGCCCATAGCAAGAAGTTTGAAGGATCCTAAAGTATCTATGAAAGGCCCACTGCCTCTAGTTTTTCATTTGATTGGGATTTTTCTTAGTGGAATGAGTAATACTGGCTACTTCATTGTACTGTCAGATTTGAGATGAGAACAGCAAACAAGGGTTACTAGCAAAACATTTGGCAATTCATGAAATAAAATACAGATTAAGAGGACTCTGTTTTTATCCTCTGTTCAAAATAAAATAAGTTRTTAGGGACTGGCAAAAATTGAGGAGTGATTCCACTTTGTTTTTCCAGGAGGTAAAAGCTTTGTCTCTGTGTTCCCCAAGAACATAAGACTGCTCCAGTTTGTGTACAGGAAACAATCCTGGCTTTCAGGCTTATTTTTTGTAACAAGTTAATTTCCTTGGTTTTTTTCTCACTGCTGATAACTTAAGAAGTTATTGTGGAGTGAAAATGTGGGATGTATTTTGTCTGGGGAGAATTAACAGGGTGAAAAAAATCTCTCAAAGTCAAAGTGATTGTCCTTGTATATGCCACAGTGGTTAAAAGTGAACTGCAGCATAAAAAATGTGTCAAATTTGAGTCAGAATCAGTTCTCTGTGAGGATGCTGCTGTATAGTGCAGAGTGCTGACAGCAGCACTCTGATACTGAAATTTCCTTCAAATSTCTTTCTGTAGGCCTAATGTTTGTTCCTAGGACAATGTAACCTTCATAATTGGGAATTTTTTCCTTGTAAAAGCTTTTTCTCTTGCCCAAATGTTTTTGTTATAAACTGTGAGTAAAATAGGAGTTATAAGCTATTTATGTGATGTTACATATTTTGTGTACTTTGCTGTATTTTTCCTGCCTTGACATCTTACTTGGAAATACTTAAATGATAAAATATTATTTGTCAAATGAGATTTCTTTGAACTATTATACCAGCAATTAATAAGAGGTGTGTCTGAGATATCAAGTAAATTAACTGAATCATTCTGGTCTGACTAGACAAATAGAGCACTTGATTTTGAATGCCTTGTTTAGGCTAAGCTGCTTTAAATTGTTTAATTTTTATTTCAGGTAAAAAGAAAGAAAAAGAAAAGGAGAAAAAGGAAAAGAAGGAAAAAGATCATAAACCAAAACAAAAAAAGAAGAAGAAAAAAAAGAAGAAATCAAAACAGCATGGTAAGTTCAATTTATATGTTTTTAATGAAAGTAAAACCACCCAGTGTATTTCTATCATTTTTTTTTTTGCTATCATTAGATAGCAAAACTCGTTTGTAAACAATATGATTGTAAAATTTTAGAAATGTCCRGGAGTAATTTTTAGCCTTAAATATGTAAAGAACACTTGGGATTTCTTTTTTTTCTTGCATTTATAGCCTGTCTCTCTATATGATAAATACATATATCTCACAGGTTTTTTTCCTTCTTCAAAAAGATATGTTTGATGTTTTAATCTCTTTAAGTTCTTCACTTAAAGGTCTGTAGACATGTCACACCTATTTTGCTTGSACAGTAAAATCATTCTAGTGTCTGGTTTGTTGCTACATTTCAGTGTTTTGCTGTATGCAGTGCACCCCCTCTTTAACAGTTAACCCTTAGGTGTTCAGGTTGGTGTCTGTTATAACAGCCTCGTCTGTTCCCTTGACAAACGGGGATTATATTTTGTGGATTATGTGTTTCTCCGTCCAAAATTTGTGCTGCAACATGRAAATGCTTCCAGATCATGCAGTGCTTTAGTGTGAATGGCAATATTGTAGGTTTTGTGTACTTCATCATCCTTATACTGGAGTAATATAATTTTAAGCTATAAACTTCAATTGCTTATTCTACTTAAAAACCATTGTGAGCTTCTTACTTGCACTGAGAAGGCATCTAAGWATTTGCAAGAAGATACTGATAAATGCTAGGTGTGTGTCCAGTATTGTTCYTAGGTTTTATCTTCTTGTGGTCATAAGGGGGTCTGTTGTGGCCTAGGGTATTCTCTTTCTTTTTTTCATCTTTTTATTCCTTTGGTTTTTWTGCCAGCTTGTCTTGAAACTTAGAAGCTTGGCAGAGGTGCCATGATTAGGTTCCAATTTCTAGGAGCCTTATTCAGTGTTTGGGCATATTTTCTTCTCATATTACAATGTCTCAGCAAATAGAAATCTTAAATCCTGATGCAAAAAAGCAATTTGGGTAAAACTTGAATGTTTTATTCTTTGCAAATTCGTCTTGTGAAAATCTGGGTTTCACAATCCAAACGTATTCCATTTGGACTTTTTTTGACTGGGGAAAAAATTGGAAATACTSTGGTAGACTCTGACTCCAGTGTCTGACCCTGAAAAAGCCCATCTGTCAAAATAAGCAGGACTCGCTCCAGGACAAGGTCACTTTACTTCAGATGTGGACAAAAGTGTAAAGGTGTGAGGCATTCTACTTTTGTTTCAAATGAAGAAGAGGCATCAGGTACATTGTGTGCCCCAGGTAAGTTTTGAACAAGGCTTTAAGACAAAACAAAAACCCCAGCAAAGACTGGTTTTGTGCTCCAAGTGTGTGCATGACTTGTGATTGCACAAAGCCCATGTGYAGCAGAAAGTAGCAGTGCCTGTTATTCCTGCTACTCTGTTGCAGTGTGATTGAAAGCCATGCAGCATGAAGTAATCAACTCAGCTCCTCTTTGAGTTGACTGCAGTGATTACTCTTGGGAAATGCTGGAGATGCTGTGCTTTGGACAGAGACAGTAAAGAGGAAGATGGCTTGATGGAAGGTCAWCTAGGAGAGAAGAATATTATGGAACCCACAGCAGGAAAACTGTAGTGATAGGTGGGAGCAGGAATGCTTCCTACAGAAGGATGGAAGTGCAGTAATCTGATCACTTGCTTATATTTGAAGTACTAATTTTTCAGAGTAGTAAATGGGTAGCTACTCCTAATTACTGATTGAAGCCATGKGTGCACTCAGGTGGGTTCAGAGGAAGGCACAATGATGATCAGAGAAAACTTCCCCTGTGAGAAGAGACTGAGAGCCTGTTTAGGCTCTCTTGTACAAAAGAGAATGCTGGGGAAAGACCTTATAACAGACTTCTAGTACTTCTGTAGGAGACCTACAGAAAGGATTGGGAGGGGCTCCTGAATAGGCAGTGTAGTGGTAGAGCAAGAGGTAGCAGTTTTAAACTGAAAGAGGGTAGACCTAGATTAATTAGATTAGTTTAGATTAGATACTCAGAAGTTCTTTTCTGTGGGGTGGTGAGCCCCTGGAATGGGTTGCCCAGAGAAGTTGTGGGTGTCCCATCCTGTGAARTGTTGAAGGCCAGGTTGAGTGGGCCTCTGAAAAACCTGGTCTACTGGAAGGTGAGGGGGAACAGGATATCTTTAAGGTCTCTTCCAACCCTAACTGTTCAATGATTTGTAATTACATGACTTTCCTAGGACAGTCTCTCCAGTCATGGTTAGGGACAGCCAAATGTGTTTGTAATGTGTTTCTTGAGAGTGTTGCAAATAGTTTGTTARAGGAAAAGGTACAGTGCTGGTTATCAAGATAAATGTCAGTAGCACTGTGTGACCAGAAGGCAGAAGCACATGATGTGTGTGTGCTGTGACAGCCTCACCCTGCTCCTCTCTCTGGCTGAGCAGGAAGATAATACAGAGATGTGTAAGTATAGTGGGGATTTCTGCAGCAGGTGGGCTCAGACACTGTGTGCCCAGTAGCTCCTCTGGATGCCAGTCTTTCCAATTTGTTCCTGCAGGTATGGGGCAGCAGCCCCACTGCAGTACAGACAGTCTCACTTCCATGTGCATTCTCACACACTCCCAATGCTGGCCAGGACTCCCTGGGTCCCCAGAGCCCCCYRCCCCAGCTGTCCTGCTTAGAGAGCCACTTCCACCCAGAGCTGGCCCTTGCAGACCCACTGACCCCTTGCTCCCAGGCCACTTCACCTGCTCATCAGCTGCTCCAGCTTGATCCATGCAAGCAGTCAGACACTTGGACTGGCTGCAGGTGCTGCAGCATGACCTCATGGGCCTCTGTGACCAGAGACCTCTGGCATGGGGCTGGCACTGTTGTCACTGCAGTCTCTGAGTGCTGGYACCACTCTTCGACCTGCAGGGCTACTCTATTTGCTGGCACACAGAGCATGTACATGAACCCTGAATGGAGAGCCCCTTCCCCAGGTAAGAGATGGAAATGAGGTTTAATAAAAATTACAGAATAGTTGAGGTTGGAAGAGACCTGGAGGTGCATTGGTCCAACCACCTTGTCATGGTTGCCCAGGTTTATATCCAGACAATGGCTCCAGGGAGGGAGACTTACAACCTCTGCCAGCACAGGGTGGATGCTGGSCAAGGCCAGGCAAGTGTACTGACCACAAGACTTTGTGCATATGTGGCTTTTTTTGTCCTGTTATTCCCATGTTCTGCCCAAAATTGTTCTTTCCCAAATCACTTCAGTCCATCCATTTCCCCCACCTTTATTTTCTTCCCTAAACATTTCATAAAGTCATGCATAAACCCAAAATTATTTTCACCCACATCCCATAGTGTCCTYCATTGGCGACCCCCGGGCTGCAGCTGCCCTTAGTTCAGGAGATGATCCAGAGAGCTGCTTTGGGTAACACATCCTGATGGGTTTCATGCAATGGAGGTGATGGCACTGCTGGGAAAGTCTGAGAGAGGCTTGGCCAGGAGGTGTTTGTTGTTGCCTGCTCATCCTCCTCCTCTGGGCCTGTGTATGTATACTCTTCTGGGATGCTCCCTAGCCCATCCCAGGACCTGTTGGCCCAATGATGTCTCCTGACATGGGCCTGGAAACATGCAAAGACAATTTTCTTTGAGCTCCCTGTGCTCCTCTGCAGAGGTGCAGACAAGCTTTTACCACTTAAGCTGGCAGGGTCGTCTGTGGTTGCTTCTAAGTCGCAATGCCAGTMGTGCTGCAAGCAGACTTAAGGCAATAGAGAGAGTCACCAGCAGCATCTCTAAGGATAGCAGATGGTGTAGGATGAATTGTGGAAGAAAGAAGACTTCATAATATTCTAGGAAAAATTACCCCTCTGTACATTCAGAGGTGGCAGAGTTACAAATGGTGATGCTTATCTATCAAACTTGATTATGTTTCTTACTGGAAATTTTTTTAATAAAATATTACAAAGAGCTTTTGCCATTTCTTACTTACAGTTTCATCATCCTGATACTTCCGCATTGATAGTCTTTGCTTGTCAACATAATGCTGCTGCAGTAAAATCTATACAAATTTTTTTTTTTTTTTACATTTTTTATTAATTTTACTTTTGTAAGAGCGACTTCTTTTCTTTCAATGTTTCAGATTACTCAGATTATGAAGACAGCTCTGTGGAATTCCTGGACAGGTGCTCCTCTCCCTTGACGCGCTCCTCGGGCAGCTCTCTGACTCTGCGCAGTATGTTCTCAGAGAAGAACACCTCGTACCAGTATCCAAGAGCCATCCTGTCTGTTGACCTTAGTGGAGAAAGTAGGTTGAATGAACAGCAAATTTCAATTTGTAGGTTTAATTTGTTAAGAAAGGGAATTTCAAAGGAAATAATTCAGTTTATGTTTGGGATTGTAGCTTTAAATGTGGTGACTGATTTATACTTCATCTGTTTAAATCAAAATGCTTAAGCTCCTCAAGCTGTTCTACACTGTACGTGCTTTGGTTAAGTGTTGCTACTCTGCATCTGAGGACAGCACGTTAAAGGCACTTTGCAGAATTCATCTTGAAATCTCATGTATCAGCAGYGTGTTTGAAAATGATTTTTGTTGCTAGTGCAGATTAAGGTTTTTACSTGTCAAAGCTCCCTGTATTTCTTTCAATTTTTATGTCTCTCCACACACAGTTTCACGTGTATTTAATTCTATTAGACCTTTCAGATGTGGAGTTCTTGGATGATTCTTCCACGGAGAGTTTGTTACTTAGTGGTGATGAATACAATCAGGATTTTGATTCAACCAACTTTGAAGAGTCTCAGGATGAAGATGATGCTATCAATGAAATTGTTAGATGCATTTGTGAACTTGATGAAGAAAATGGCTTTATGATTCAGGTAAAGAAGTTTGGTGTGTGGAGTTACATTTTCCATGTGAATGTTTTGCTTGTGAAGGTGCCCTTTTGATGTGTCACAGACTGGAATTATGTAAAGAGCTGTACATAAGTGAACAAGAACAAAATATTTCTTTGTTCTGCACTTGGTTTGGCTCTGTTCAGTGGATGCAGAGCTGTTTCTCTAGGATGGGCTTTCTCTAGCAATTTGATACGTAGAACAAATTGCTGGGTAACCTTTTTCTTTATAGCCAGCTGATAAATTTGGAATAAAGTATCCTCRGCCACACACAAACCATTCTGCTTCTGTTTCCCAGACCATCCAGATTATACAAGCCYTCCTGGCTTGGCCTTTGTGCTTTGCAGTACCACTGGTAGAAACCTCTCTGCTCACTGTAAACATCCCTCCTCTGTGTGCAGTGTGTCTCCTGTGCAGACACTAAATACTGTCAGTACTGTGAGGAGTGTTTCATCTTTAGAACAGCAATTCTCACACTGGGTATCACTACCAGGTTTTAGAAACTGCTGAGAATTTTCATCTTAACTTGGTGTAGATAAAAGRGAAGAAGAGTATTCCATGTCTGCACAGCATTCAGGTGTTGACAGATTGCAACTCCTGATAGATTGCAACTGCTGCTTATTACTTTGTACTCCAGTGAGGAGAGTATTTCCCATCTATGAGTAATTTCAAGTATGTTTTCTCAAGCAAATTATAATGCAGTGATTAAATCAGATGCAAAAAGCAGTGAGGAAGAACTCAGTTGTCAACAACTTTAAAAAGGTCATGAACCTCCTGTGTTTTTTACCCCCATTCAAAATCAGGTTTGTATTCAACTACTGCTGTGGTGCCGTTCCAGATGATTGTATGGAGCTCTTTAGTCGAGATTTAAAGGGAACAAGTAGAGCTGTCATGTATTAGTGGATTCACTGTTCTGGAACTGACAGAGCTCTGGAAATGAAGGGCRCACAGGCTGTCTTGGGGGGCAGACTAACAGGCTGTGCTGTGTTGGAGGAACTGGGCAGTTCAGCTCTGGTAACAATGTGGAAAAATGGGCTGGTGTAACAATCTTTTGAGACAGGAGGGGACATGGTAGCTGTAGTGACAGGAAAAAAGGTGACTTCAATGTTGTGAACAGGTTGATGCTCAAAGGCGTGTCAAAGCAAAGAAGAGAGATTTTCAGCAGTGAGCCAGCAGATATTTAAAACACTGGCAAGCATAGAGTTGAGAAAGGGAAGTATCTTTATAAGAGGCAGTTTCCTGCTTGTTTTTGAAGTCCAATGGCAGCCTGATTTTTCCTCTTCATGCTTGTCTCACTGAGAGCAGCCAGTTTGCTGTTTCTAGGCTCTCATGTCTTACCACTTCTATTTTGCTCTCCTATTCTCTTGTTTCTCCTCTTTCATTTTCTCTTAATTTTCTTTTTCTTTTAGATTTTCCATTGGTGCGATATTAAAAGCACATCTTTCTAGCRCACTGGAGAGATGCTTTGTAAATATAAATAATTAAACTGAAGAGTTTTCTACTTTTCACTGTTATGCTGTAATGTATTACATTATCTTTCTACTTTACTATAATATTATACTCCTGTCTTATGTTTCACTACTAAATATGTAGGTGGTAAAATACTGAATGTTGCAATAAAATACTATTTAATATTACATCTTCAGTTTCTTTTTTTTTTCTTCCAGTCTGGAGTTTGTGGTTGAGGTAACTTTCAGATCTAGAGCTCTTYTTTAGCTTGATGTCTTTGTCTACCCAAACACAAATTGCCCAACTAAAATAATCTTGCTCAAGCCAGCTATTTAAATTAAAGTGCTGTTCTCTGCATTTTGATGATTCAAGAAATAGCTTCTGGGTTTTTGCATCTACTTGTCTCAGTTTTAGTTTTTGCTTTTGTTGTGTTTTTTTTCTGATGTCAGTGTGAAGAATGCTTGTGTTGGCAGCACAGTGTATGCATGGGACTGTTGGAGGACAGCATTCCAGAGCAGTACATCTGTTACATCTGCAGAGATCCACCAGGTATGCATAAACCGCCTTTATCTGCAGCCCTGCTTGGGGTTTTTGAGCAAAGATGTTATGAATTTGCTTAAATTGTTCAAACTTTGTCTGTTTTGTGTTACGTGTGATGCTTCTTTGGGGCAAGTGATTCTAAGTTTGGCTCTAAGCAGAAACTTACTTTTGTGTTAGTAACATCATGGTCAGCTATGCTAAATCTTATCCATGAACTCAGTTACCATTGTTTTACTTGTTGAAACTAAATTTCTCCCAAACCTTAGCMCTTTTTTATGTCAGTGTAGTCTGAAAAGCCTTTCTAAAGAAGTCATTTTTGTTCAGGGATCTGTTTTGCCAATACTTGGAATCACATTTGTTCATTTAAATATTATCTTAGACGAAAAGGACTCAGTACCACAGTRCATTCAAACATGCTGTGAATGGCATTTCATAGTAATTGTAATTCTATAACTTTTACATTAGCCCAGAACTGTGTAAAAGTGTGGAACTGAATAYTTAAGATACAGAAAATCTATTCCATCTTACAGTAAACAATAGTGCACAAACAGCATATGTTGAATTTCAGATAGGTCAAATTCATAACAACTAAGAAAACTTTACTTTTAAACTGGATACATTTGATTAGGAAGATGTTGATTTAAAAATTATWCTGTGATAAATCAGTTTTTCTTAACAGTTATATAGAGAAAAACTAAAGACTTTGGAAGTAAGTTTTTTGTATTTTCTTCTGACAGTTGATACAAATGCACATAYCTGTCCTCTGGTGAAATATCCAGCACTCCAGCTGTTTCAAAAGGGCAATGAGACTACAACCTTAAATTTACTGTCATTCTAAATTTAAGAAGTGAAATATGAAAATTGCAGGGATTTTATTAGCTATTTCTGAGATTAAATATTAGGAAAGTAGAGCTGGTTCCATATGTCCTAGTGTGAATCAAAACTGGTGGTAGAGAGTCTTGTCTGATAGTTCTGTGTGGTGTCTCTTTGAGCAGCCCAGCTTTTTCTTACTAAACCCAGCTAATTTGTCTTGTGCTCTTTCCCTGCACTGTGTTAGGTACTTCGTTTTCCCCTGCTATGCAGAGTCTGTGTCCCTAATTTTTATCTTCTCTCCCTTCCTAACCATTACTTCTTTTCTTTCTATGTCAGGAGAAAAAAGTCATTCTCAATGTCAGTATTTTAAAGTGTATTGGGATAATGGGCAAAAAGGAGATAGACAGGGTATTCTCCTGAAAGGTATGAAGGGCTTCCATCAACCCGTTCTTTGTTCTGTCTATGATGATAGTTTGATTTGAAATCCACTGTGAGATATTGTCAGTCCGTCTGGGTGCCTTGTTGTAAACAATAACATTGCAATAATTAGCCTTATGCATTTCTAGTTTTGGGTGGGCATTTTGGTTTTGTTTTATTTTGTTATGTTTGGTTTTTTTTATTATTTGTTTGGGTTTTTTAATAGTTATTTAGCTACTGTAGAAGCCTTTGCTAAATCCTCATTCCTGCTGGTTGGGTTAAGACATAGCAGGGGAGACCTGAGGCCCACATACATCAATAACCTCTCTACAAGTCTGGTGAAAGGCACCTCAAAGGGGAGTGTAAGAGCATTGCTGTCAGATAACTTTGAAATATCTGCTTTTCCTGAAGCCTTTGCTTGGCTTCTAACAAATAGAGTGAGCCAGCATATATTTAAAACACTGGCAATAATAATATCTAATAAATAGATATTGACTTCAGTATTGAAGCAAAACATTTGTCTTTTAGAAACAAACTGGGTGTTTTGGATATATCCATATAAAATCCACTCTAATATTTCTCTTGGTAACTTAGGCTTTCTTTTTTTTTTTTTTTTTTTTAAGTAAGTTGAACTACAATGTCAGTGTAATTTTTTTGGTGATTTTTATTTTGATAACAGCATAGATCTCAATATTACATAGTTTGATTGCAAAAGTGATTAGATWTTAGTTTCAAATACCAWTTAGTGGGGTCTTGAGGTTTCAGGCTGATTTTCTGTCTTRTAAGTTTTGACTTTCTTCTTAATCCACAAAAACTAAATTCGTATATAKTTTTAGAAAAATCCTGAGTCATCGTTTCATAGATGTTAGGAGATATTTAGGCAAGTTCAGCACATAAATATAGCACTTTAGTTGTAAACATAATTCTGCTGTGCCTTCAGATGTCCCTCAATTTCTTTATTGCTTACCCCAGGACAGAGGTGGAGTGCCAAATATCTCTATGACAAAGACTGGCTAAACAATGGACACATGTGTGGATTATCATTTTTGAAAGAGAACTACTCTCATCTTAATGCCAAAAAGATTGTGTCAACACATCACCTACTGGCAGATGTCTATGGGGTAACTGAAATACTGCATGGACTGCAGCTGAARATTGGGATACTGAAGTAGGTATCACTCCAGGCATTATTTTCCAGCTGTGTATATTCAGGTAGCAAAGACTACCATTATTCCATTTGCATTTTTCTCTCACATTGGAGTTCTTTCTTGTGTAATATTTTAAGTAATTTAAGCGCAAGATGTGCAGTACCCTCAGCTTCAGCAGGAGCTAGGTGTTCAGCACCCAAGCAGATCTGGTTTGTTGGCATTATTGGTGATTTTTTGGGTAAATTTTGTGTTAAAGGGACATTCTAGATTTATCTTAAATTGATGAATGACCTGGGACTACTTCTTGTCTGATAATGGTGCTTTTCGTTAGTTAATATTTAGAAGAATTGGATGCTTAATAGTTCAGTCCTCTAAGTGCACTAAGTTCTCTATAACTTGCTTTTTTTCCTCCTCTTCATTGCAGAAATAAGCATCACCCAGACCTTCATCTCTGGGCTTATTCAGGGATGAGAAAAGAACAAGAACAAAGAACTGTTGGGGTAGAGAAAAAGTTAGTGACTTTGCAGGATGCTGTTAATCCAGCTGAAAGGACGTGTCATAGTCAAAACCATAAAGAGCCACCYAGTATACCCCAGAAGATGGAAGAAACATACATCACAAGTGAGCACAGTTACCAAAAGCCACAGAGTTTTAGTCATGACTACAAAGCAGTCGCTGACCCTATGAGCTCAGATGATGAAGACACAAGTAGCTTTGAGGAAGATCAGGAATATCACACAGAGAATAAAAACTGTTTACAATATTCTTTTAAAGATAGTGGCATGAATGAGCAGGTAAGTATCACTCTTCATCTGGGAAATTTTATTTGGAAAAGTATGTTCAGTCTGATAAAACTGAAGTACATACAGGTATTTAAAAATCTTTATTGCTGTAAGTCAACATACTTATGAAATAAGGCAGCAGAAATCACTAGAAGCGAACTTGGATCACTGAAATTGTTCCAGGTGAAGTACGTTCGTTTCAGCTGGTATATGAAATAGAAGGTATGGTTTAAAGCGTTGCCTATGCTGAAAAATAATTCTCAATCCAATGTTTTGAGAGAAAGGAAACCCCATTATTAAAATGCAGGGTCTTGGAACAGAATTGACATGGTTTTTACAAGGTGAGGGGAATGGGACAGGTTTCCCTTTTTCTCTCAGTTTGGTTATCTACATGTGTTAGGTGGTTTTGGTTGTTGTTTTTTAAACCAAGGCTTTTTTAATAGTGTTTTTTATTGTACTGTATTCTTCTTTTAATAACAGTGCTACCTAGAATGTCTTTCACTTGTAATGATTTACTGACTAACTAATTTCACCTCATGTGCAACTGCTTTTCACTCTTCTATATTGCATATTTCTTCTAATGAAACATTTTTAGTCAGGATTATATTTTGCTGTTTAAACATCTCTTTCTCATTTTTACACTAATGGTTTGAATCCATTATTTGGTTGAAAAGGTTTGAAACTTGTTAATCAGGTTTTGGTGAACAGGTCTCAGAGCAAAAACCAAAAAGAWCCAAACCTCTCTGTTTTCCTCAATACCAGCTGCATGAGGATAAATCATCCAACTCATCTCCCTTTAGAAGTACAGTTTCTGGTGTGGAAGAAATGAGTATGATGCATATTTTTTCTTTTTAATTTTAGTTCTAAATGAGGCATGTAAGCTGTATAGTCTGAATGGGGAATTTTAGGCTCATTCTTATTAAAAATACCTGTTTCTATGCTAAATTTGCTACATTGCACAACTATATTCAGATTTCCTGTAAGGAGACATGCAGCAGCGTCAAATACTCTTGCCTTCCAACAGTAGTTTAAATTGTCATTGTAAACAGTATAAATAGTATAAAGATAATTAGAATTGAAGGAAAATATACATGAGCAGTTAAACAAAAGTAGTATTTCCTTCAGAGATTGAAACATATATCTAAAAAACTAGGTGCTCTCTGTTTGGCACTGGCCCCAACRGATCTCTTCTTGGTTTAAGAGTGTTCTTTCCTTTGGGGACACCTTGATCACCTTCCCAGTAGTCAGCCTTGATACTAAAATAAGGCCTTCTGCCTAAACATGATTGGCATGGAAAAGCTCTCCTTGGTATCTCCATAAACCTGTCTACACTTACCTTAAAACTGACATTGAAGGACCATTTTTAAATTATCTGATTGAAAAGGTACCTTTTCTCCTTTTCTTGCCAAAGTTTGGTTGGCGCTTTGAATTTTCCTTTTGAGCAATCTTCAGACCCTTTTAATATTCTGGTTTTCCATACTGTTTTGTCTTACCCTTATCTGCAGTTCTGTTACATACTTCCATTTCTCTTAAAAACAGTGTTTGGATCAGCTRTTTTCAAGTCCCTTTTTGGGCTATGCATTATCTTTAAAATTGTATTTAGTTTCCTTGGTTTAGCTTCTGAATGCACAAGACTTCCCCACCTGAATCTCCTGTTATTTCTTGTCCACGAACTGTATCCTTAATTCTTCTCCTGCCATCCCTGCCTGATTACCTACATTGATCTCATAGCTTAGAGGAGAACTTGTTGGTTTTTCTGGGTTTTTTTCAAGGATATATTTGAGTAAATATAGAGGTCATTAGAAGGGAAAAAAAAAACCCCAACATTTATGATGTTATTTAGATATTCACTTCCTTAGCTTTGAAATTTTCTCTATCTTGCTGGAGCAGGCTGAAAGATGATTTCATTTTAGAATTATGGACTTGGATCCTTTCACAGCAAGGGAAAAATGGCATTCCTATAGTTTTGGAGAGGGTCTGAAAATTGTAAGGGATAGATAATTTCTTACTTATATCGGAAATATTTTTCATAAGATTGCAAAAAGTTTGATTACTGTAAACACTGTGGAAGCAAACCTGATGCCTTCAGAGAAGGGATTTTAAATATCATAAAAGCATCAAAACTCTCATACCTTTCAAATAAAATCTATATCTGATACATAATTTTAATTCCTTTATTGAACATTATGAATATTAACAATGCTTGTCCAATCTGAGTTGCTAGTAAAGCTGCCTGCAGGTCAGTCAGAGTTTTGTTTGGTTGGTGTTTTTTAATTGATTTTAAGTCTTAAAATGAAAGTTAAGTCTTTTTGCTTAAGTTGTAACTAAAAAACCTTCAGTTCCTATTTTCTTCTTTACCTCTCTTCTCACTCATCCTATACTTGACTGGAGAAAAAAATATTTTAATAACAGACCTAACACCATTTTTTTCTTATGTGGAAAATTAGCTGAGCTCTTCAGAGAAGTGTATTAATACAATTAAAGTCATTCTTTGCTCTGGCATTTGACAGGAACTGACACTGRGTGAGCACATCTATTTGGCATTCCAGTCCTTAAAATAAAATCTTCAATAGTGAAAGAACTTCATTGGGTATGAAATCATAGTGGATATAAAATGGAAGGTGTTAATCTTCCTAATTACCTGAGATGCTGAGTATTTTTAACTCATTAAATCTATCTTACTTCCACTCAGTAGCTGAAACATCAAATACAGAAAGATTAGGAGCTTGTGTATTTTCTCTGGCATGCTGTGAAGGTACTAATTATATTGCAAAAGTCAATCTTCCTCAGATACTATGTTTGCATAACTCCACATGTTACTGTAACTGTCCCCAAACATGTTCAGTTCTACCCCAGACTTGTGCCTGGAAGGTAGGTGGGGTAATAGCAGGTAGGAAGAGAAGTTTTTTTGTCTTAATGAGCAAACAGAACAGATTGCTCAGAGGATGTGAAGTTTCTTCTCTCACTCGAGATACTCCAAAGCCATCTGGATGCAATCCTCTGCCATATGCTCTGGGATGACCCTCTGGGACCAGGTGATCCACTGTGGTCCCTTCCAAGCTGACTCATTCTGGGATTCTGTGAAATAGGATGTCCAGCTTACTTGTGCAAAATAGTGACTGTTGACATCTTAGATACTTCTGCCTTGTAAAGAGTTTTCCATGGAAACAAACCTTAACATTTTGCACATTTTTGGTGGCAGTAGACCCATGCAGTTCAGCACTTTATGATTTAAGTTGCTATTTATATAAAAAGGGCACAGAAGTACAATCTGTCTTACTGTATTGAAGAAAGTATTTGAATTATAAACTTCAGTGTTAGGGAAATGAGGCAAAAGGTATAGATGCTTACTTGTGTGGAATCTGCATTTTGTTTAGTTTATTCTTTTGATGTGTCATAGTATGTGGCTTTCTGAGTAAGCTTTTTGTTGTGTATAGAGAAGTACAATTCTAAGCCAGCAGAGTTTATCGTGTGACTCAAATGTTGAAATCAACACCAGAAGTTAMAACAAAGAAAWAAAATCTTAATTGGCAATTTTTTTCTTTCTGTTGCTCCTATGAAGAATTCTGCTGAAGGAAACACTGTGTTTGTTTGTAATGAAAGAAAAGGCTCAGAAGAACAAGTGGACACACATCTTCAATGGCAGCTAAATCTCCTCACCCATATAGAGAATGTACAGAATGAAGTCACCAGCAGAATGGACCTGATTGAAAAAGAAGTTGATGGTAACTGCATTGCCATATTACTTGTTAATGTACCTGTAGCAGCATCTCTCTTAGCTAATGTGTTCAAAGTGATCTGAGGCACTGAGGATGGATTTTTAAGTATTCTGTTCAAATTTGGGTCCCAGAATTATAAGCAAAGCTTGTGCCCTTGATCTCCCCACTCCCTTCTTCAAGTTTTCAATGCTAGTAAAGTAGATTAAGCACTCAGGCTCAGAATTTAGAAAGCTTAGATAACTTGGTTAGTCTTTGTCCAGGTATGAATCCTAAAGTAGATGGCTTTTTCTACACCTGGAGTGTTTTTTGCCTGATTGTTCTAGTAATTGACAATATATAGGGGTTAAAGAAGGTGTTTATTGTGCCTTCAACTTTGGTTTTTTTCTTATTAGTAAGCAAGTGGTTTCCTGAAGACAGTTTAGTCTTCATGGGAACACTTGAATGAAATTATATTGTATGAGAATATTGTAGCACATAAGCATCTGTGACTTGCCAGTCATAGAAACTAGTAATTAAGGGAGCTTGTAGTCTAATCCTAGGACTACTTAATTAATCTTTTAACAAATAAARTTGTCTTATTTCTATTTGCAGTATTACTTCCAGTATCCCTGCTTTTGCTAGATACAGTGTTTCTAAACTAATAGGGTTGACCTTTTCCCTTCTTTGTTTCTACAAGCAGAGAAATTCCTTGAAAACTTTGGTTGAAGATTGGACAACCATTCTGTAATCTGGACCTTGTCCACAGGAGCCTGTTAAAGTGGCAAAAGCAAGCCTTGTGTTTAAGGGTTGCATTTTCTGTTTGGAGACTGTCAGAGTAGACCATGAACTGAAGTTGCTTTTCTGTGTGGAGAGGGTAAATTGTGAGCCAAGGGTAAAATTTACTCCCAGATACCTTTTTACATCAACAGTCTAATCAGGAGYTTGGATTGCTCAAGAGAAATATGGGATTAGTTGGTGTCTCCCTAACAAAATTTCTTTTGTTGAATAAAAATCACAGCCTCAGTGTATTTTTCCCTTTTTTTTGAAAGACAAAGTAAGAAAGAAAAGTTTAATTTTTATGGAAACTGTTTCTCAAAGAGTTACTCTAATCAACTTCTTCCTTTCCCTTCTGTAGTTTTAGAAAGCTGGCTTGATTTCACTGGAGAACTGGAACCACCAGATCCTCTGGCAAGATTGCCTCAGCTCAAGCGACGCATCAAACAGCTCTTAATCGACATGGGAAAAGTACAGCAGATAGCAACACTTTGCTCTGTATGACAAAAGGAAGAATATAGAAGTAAAAATAGGTTCTTTACAATGAATTTTCTTATTAGCCACAAGACTGACAGGAAGACGGCAAAAAGCTGAGCATTTATCTGGTTCTTTGCTGATTACARTAATAGGCTGAAGCTTTAGAAAGAAGAGAGGAAGTTTAGAGTCAGGAATCTGTTTTATTGAAAATATGAATATTCAGTGTCTGGGCTTCAAAATGTGTATAATATACTTAGAAATGTCAATTTCTCAGGATTTTAACGTGTTGAACAAGTAAATCCCCAGATAGAAGAAAATTCAACAAACAAAAACTCTTCGAAGAGCAGTGCTACTATTTTGAAACCCTTGGCAAACATTTCTAAATTAGCAGAATTCAGCTGACTAAAAATGCAATCCTCTTATCTTGCTAGTGAAAGATAGATACAGAGAGAGCTGTATCTTCTCTACAAGGAAGGTTTTTAGATTATTTCTTTCTCTTATGATTGTTCAGGAAAACAAACATACTAGCTTTGATTTTTGAAAAAAATTACTTGTCATGGTCTCCCTTTTAAAGTATTTTTTTAAATAGAAATCCCTAGAACAGCACCCCTAGGCTCCTTTAAAACAGAAGTGGAAAATAGTGGTCAGATGTGCCAAATAATATTAAAATCACTGGGATGAGAGTTTAATTATGACTTAGGCAAAAGTTTTTTCCAAAGTCTGACTTGGTGCCAGCAGTCCATCCAAAATTGTATCTACTTTATATTTTTTTATGTTCTATAACAGTGTTCAGGAATCAAGGTACAATTTTTGTCCTGGGTAGCTCTATTCTGATGTTGGCCCTCTGAAAACTTCACCATGCTCAGTGGGGATGAGGGATGACAAGAGCAGCAAAACTGTCTGTAGCTGTGGAAATTCTGAACCTTTAGAGGCAAAAATCACAAGATACCTTATCCAAGTTGTTTTTACAAAATTTTTCAGCTTCAGTGAATGAAATGTCATGAAACCAAAGGCAACCTACTTGCTCTGTTAGCTCTTGCTGGATTTTGAGCCCAGGACTTGTCCTGTGCTGATAAATTGCCGCTGTACCCAGTGCTACATCCGTGTCTGTGTGTGTATGTATATGTGCATGGCTATGTGTACATATATACATGCCATACACATTTCTACCTACACATGTCTAGTTTTATTACCATAGACTACAAGAACTGGTGGTTCATATTACCTTTTAACAAGCAGTTTCTAAAATTGAAAATAATGTATGTACAGGTTTTGAAATTTGTAAAATATGACTGTTAAAAGAGGCTATTTAACTGAGGACATTAAGATACTTGAACATTTTATGCCTCATGTCTGTTTATCAGTTCTAGTTATCTGTATAAATGCATTTTAGAACCGATAGACAGTAAACTTGAATTTACCTTTTGATAAGAGTACAAGCCACTGTACATTCAAAAATTATTTAAATTTGCAAACACACTGTTCTATATGTAAGGTACTGTATGTAAAACTGTTTATTAAAACTCTTCTGCATACTCTACATTTTCCACTTTTCTTCCTGATCTACATACAAATGTAAAAAAGAAGTGATTGTTATTATGTACAGACCATCAAAAAATCTTGGAATGCCTTTTAAGGATGCATACAACTGAAAAATGTGCCAAAGATGGATTATCTGGGAAAGACTTTGCAACCAGTGCATTGAACTTTCATGATAAAACCATTATTGAGAAAGAAAGCAGCGTGGCTGGTTCATTGCTAAAGTAAACCTACCCTGACCTTTCCTCTCTGTCTGTCATACCTGAAGTGAGTTATCACTCCTGATGGCCAAAGCAAAATGTAAACCCCTGTTACAGAGTGGTTGCTACTTAAAAAGTCTTCCCACTTCAAGCTTGTAGGAGACATCAGAGAGATACATGAAAACATGGAATTATGGAATGRTTGGCAACTCCATAATGCAGAAAGAACATTAGAGCAGTGGAGTTGTTGACATTTTATAGCAACTGTTAATAAATACTCTGTGTTACATAGATGATGCTTAAATAATTGCTTCAAACATGAATAGTTGAGTGACCTACTTGCTTTTGGATATGTGAGACATTTTTATAGACTRTTCACTTGCTGCATATCCTTGAATGTGGTACTGTGTGTACTGTATAAGAGAAGTGTAAATCCAGATGAATTACTTTGAAACAAAGTGGAGTGTATTTACAGAATTTATACAGCATACACTGTAGCAATATTATGCAATGTGTGTGCCTGTGYGTGATGTAATATAATTGTAAATGTTACTGAAGGTGGAGGTGGACTTGGAAAGTTCAGGGGGGAGGACAGAGGTTTTATTCTTACTACAGAGATGGAGGAATGGTATCCTGAAAAGGAAATCCTAAGGTCAAAGTTGAAGTTGCCCTTGCAGCTTTAATGTGTCTTCTGTTTGTATGTGTAATGGCCTCTTAATTTACACGAATATGTAATTCTACCCCTCAAGATCCTGCCTTGTTCAGGATGGACTGTGCTTACAAAAACAATCTGTTCAGTAATTTTTTTGTTCATTGTGTAGTCATGTATTATAAAAACTCTCCTGCAATCATTCATATCTTCTAAGAAATACAATCTCAGTGTCCRTAGGGACCGTGCTATGTATGATACATTGTGTCCTGCTCCAATGTTTCACAAACTTGTCTCAGTTTGCTTTCTCAAGTTGTGGTGCTGATCTGTAACATGTGGACATTAGTTTCTGACCCCAGTTTCTCAAGTATTCAAAGGTKTGGGATGCTTTTGAGGTTTTTCTTTTAAACACAAGTCAAGTGCCATAAAAATGCTGTGTTTTGCACAGAATGTAGCCTACAGTTGATTGCTTTGCTCGTTACCAGTCAAWCCCAGTGTGATCTGGCTCTTACCAGTATTTCTTCCTAGTTGGCCTTATCAAGAGAATCTTATTCCTGTAGGCATATTTTTCCATCTGTCTTCCTGTTTCCTCTCTAAATAAGCCAGGGATGTACACTCARTCTATTTGCAACATCATTTATTGGGGTGTGAATTGTGACTGCATTGTTTTGATGAAGGGGACAGACCCTCTCTGAGGAAAAAGTAGTAGATGGCAATGTAAGGACTGTTTGATATGTGTGCACAGAAAGGCAAAATGTTTAAATTTGAAGCCTTCTGTCACTGAATAGGAGTTCTAAATAGTAGTAGACAAAAGGGAAATGCCATTTTACAGAAGCCTCTTGTGATTTCACAGAGCTAAAAGGCAAACTTTTGGAGCCTTTGAATGCCCAGCTTTTTGTCTGAGGTTCAGTTAGGGGTTTTCCTGTTTTTTGGTTGTTTTTTTTTTAATGGAGGTATCAGGGTGATTTCATTTCAAAGTCTGCTCCTACTTGTGACCATACCAGAAGCATCTACATCAGGAATTGTGTTTCAGTTGTAGTGATGTCAGGACAGCAGTCCTGCAGTCATAAATGAGATGTGTTGATGCTGTGATCTGGTATGACATGATGGAGCTGCCATCGGTTACAAAATGGACGTGCTTCAGGTCATATTGCAGGGAATGGGTTGGAAGATGCTTCCTGTTAACCCTTTTCTTGGGTAGATGTAGGTTGAATAGTGCCCATATTTTGGATATTCTGGCCTTAGATGCATAGACCTTTGTTCAGCTGTGGAGTGGTTTACAGTGGTGGAAGCCTGTCATTTTCTCTCAAATAGACAAAGATGGGTTGCAATTTTCTAATAAGATTTCCTGTATTTGCTGGGTGGCAAAGAATTGAAACTGTTCTTCCATGGGTGCAGTAATCTTGTATGGCTAACAGCCACCTGTCTCTCTTAATTTTATCTCTGAGCTTCTACGTGTGTTCGTCTCTTCATTCTGCAGTTTGCATCTTTTTCTCCTTTCATTCTTCAGCTTTCTGCACTCTGGCTTCTGAGGTGCCTGGAGGGTGTCACTCCTTTGTTCTCATGCCCAGTTCTTCCTGGCTGCWGTGGGAAGCAGTCATGGGGAAAGACCTCTTTGGCTCTTCTGTCCACAGCCTCCAGAGCATCCTGGGACTTGTGTACAATTGGAGTGTGTGCACCATAATCAAAATCTCCAGGTGTTTTTGATGCCTTTCTCAAGTAAACCTCTTCTGTCTTGTGCAATTGGTGACCTTCCTCTACTCCCATCGGCTTCTAACTCAACTAGACTTGAATTAATATTACAGCCAAACCCCTCTGGCACTGCTGGGCTCCAGCACTCCTTACCAAACTGAGGGTTGGGATGCAAAGGAGTCATTCAAACATTACAGTAAAATTATAAAGGTATTTTATTTGATGTTGTAAACCACACTGTTTTTCCTTTGTATTTAAAGGGAAGCTGTAACCATTTTTCTTCACTGGAACTCTAAAGTTACAAAACAGATCCTGAACTGAACTGGAGCTCGGTGTAAAAACCAGCAAGTGGAGGATGGGCAGGACTCTGCCAAAAGAGCAGTCAGGCTGTCCCAGCTGCCTTGCCCTGTTAGTAGCTCTGAGGAGGTGCTGGTGTGTAAAGGGGGTGTGTGCAATGATGCCATTCGTTTGCAAGCAGGATTGTTTAGAACACTGGAACTATAGGTTTTTGCTCTACTGCTTAAAAATGTTTCAGTATATGCACCTTAATTTTGGAGTGCTTACTAAAGTCAAGAGGCTTAATCACTTTTGAAATACCCATTGCTATTCTCACATTTTATTAGCTCACATTTTTTTTCTGTTGTACTTATCGCATATGGCTTTAGGTGAGGACTTTGCAGAGGCTGTTTGAAATGCTTCAGTAATGGTTTCTATTATACTTTGTTATGTCCTGGGCACTGGGTGTGGGGGTCTGTCTTTAGCAATAAATATTATACACTATGTGTATATCTGTTTGTATATGGAAAACAAATACAGAGCATGTAACAATGGTGAAAATACACTGCACCGAGTGCAGACTGTGCATTTGGCAGCCATTCTGCACCAGCCTGAACARCCCAAATGAAAAGTTGGAGACCACATGGAGAAAATGAACTAGCATGAAAAATCATTCAGGACAAAAGTTCCCTTCCCTTACTCTGTGGGTGGGATAACTAAAGCTGGTTCAATTGCTGTTTGCTTCAAACAGCCATCTTCCTTTCCTGAAAACTGGCCAAGCCTCCTGTGTTCAGCTGTAGCCACWTGCATCAGTGTATTGTCACTAAAGACTCTGAGAGAGGCAGCACTGCACTATGATTAAATCTTCTGTGAGAGAAGCAAAATACTTCCTTCTGTGATTTGTTTTTTATAATAGCAATAATGTTGACTGCATTCTAATACTCACAATAAAGGTCTGTTGAGATTGTTACGTGCCTGGGCTCCCTTTCCATGGACTTCTCTTCTGGTGAGCTAGTGATTGTTTGCATATGTTTAGAAGCATTTGGGAACCTTCAGTTGCATGTTTGGCCTGTAGTCCTTAGGTTGTGTGCAGCCATTGATAATCACCTTCCTACATTGCAAGGCTTGAGGGAATCTTCAGTTGTATTTTAGCCTGTAGGCAAATGATACAATCAGCAAATTATTCACAGTACTGACTTACTTAATGCATGTGGCAAAGTAATTAGAAGATATTTCTGTTCTTGGACTGCTTTGGTTTTTTAACAATTTCAGGGTTTGAGTTTTGCAATGCACTTTATTCTTTACAGTCAATGTCTTTCAAYGATGTGTTCACAGTGATGGCATCTCTTCTTGTGGGCAGACATGTGCCTTTGTACAGTATCATTACAAAGTAACTTTAATTTGCTTTTAGTCTTTTATTTTAATATCATCCACAAGTTGTTCAAGACATTACTGTGATAGAAAACAAATAAGCCAACAATGCTAAGTTCTTCTCTTAGACATCCTGTAGACAAGGGCACATATGATAAGCAGCAGGTGAATGAAATTGGACAGAATCTTAATAAGTTGCTGACACAGAAATTTTTTTTTTCATTCACAGAAAAAGTAGATACTATAATAAATAATGAAYGTTAAAATTTTAATTCTGAAACATTTTAATMATTGTTGAAGGGACAGTCTCAAAGMAGGCTCTCAGACAAGATACAAGACCAGAWTCAGGCTTGGAGCAACATACTSAAACACTTTATTGAATTAGCAGACTTTCTGAAGAAGAGTTTTCCTGAGTCAGACCAACCATCTGGCCAGCCCAGAGTCTTGTCTCCAGTAGAAACAGGATATCAGATCTGTRCAAACATACTATGAAATATCTGTGGAAATTGCCTTTTTCCTGAATGTGTCTTTCACTTCTGGCAAACAGGGTTCCTTTACCAAAATTAATTTTTTAGTCCATTARCTTATCAGTCACTTGACAGAGATGAATTCCTCAAGTTGAATCCATCTTTTTCATTTTGGTGGCTTATGGAATTCACAGCTTTGTTGTGTGGCAGGAGCTGTGTTTGTCCTTGAACTTTCTTTCTGACTCCACTGGCTCTGCACCATTGCCTTTAGTTCAGAGAAGGTTAAATATTTCATTATTGAAAAGACCCAAAGCAGTTTTGTCCCACCAACAGCAAGAGTTTGGCAYCCTCTTGCTGTCCTTCTGTGACTGGTGGTGACTTTTCTCACTGCCTCAGCTTTTTTTGTCAAATACTGAATTGATTCAAGTTGCAAATCCTGTGTGTCACTGTGGTTGCAGACCTGGCTCCTGCTTGGGATTTCCAACCAATCTGCATCCTTGGTGTTGTGAGAATAAAATACCTATTTTTCTACCTGGAATCACTGTGGTATTATTGGATAGAGGAAAACTCTGTTATTTTCAATAAATAAGTAAGGAAAAAAAGGGCATTTTATTTGTCCTAGAAATGGTCAATTCCTGCCTGGACAAATGCAAATTCAAATATTCTTACATGGGCTTCTTTAGGTTCTGTCACCAAAGGCACTTTTCCAAATGGTTAGTTGTAATTTAAGATTTGACAAGTCCTGTGCCCACTTTTCTGATCTAGCCAAGTTTAACATGGGAATGACTGAAACTTCCCTATTGTTCTTTAAATCTGAAGAATATGTCACATATAAAATGAATACACTGAAAAGTGCATTACCTGGGGCTGTCATCTTGTCGTCTTTTAATTTTGCATCACGAGGTCTTAATTAGTGATGATACAGATTAGTGCTTCGCAAGGTCTTGGAAAGAAATGTGCTGTTTAGTTCTCTATCTAAGTGTAACAAATGGTGTTAACCTTTTTTTATGTTGCTTTCTTAAAATGTGTGAGATGATTGTCCAACATTGGTGCTTTATTTAACACAGAAAAAGAATTGTTGTATGAAATGAATGAATTCGTTGATATAAGCATAATTTCAAAATGTTTTCTTAACACTTTTGCTTCCAATTTGCTGCCTCATTTGGGAAGCTCCCTCCAGTTCTTTTTTTAAGCTAAAGTTGACTTTTCAGGCTCAAATTTGATTGGGGTAAGAGTAAATTTTCTGTGGGTACAGATGTCTGTGTATTTATATACATGAATCTTTTATCCCTGGGCCTTTCAATATGTAAAATTGCAGTTGCACAAACTGTCTCTTCTGCTAAGAAAGTGTATGCAAAACTGGAACAATGAATAAATGTCTTCTTCTTCTTTGAGGTTTGTGATTTCAGTGTCTCTCCCACTGACCTTTATCTTTGCCCCAGCAGTTGTAGTTTGTGGTATAGATTGGGTAGCTTTTGCCAGTAGGTACAACAAAACAAAACCCTCATTTCCAGCACTAGAGCAATGATTTTGAAGGCATGATAGTTGTAAGGCTGTATGGCCACAGGGAACTTTTCCACTTATTTTTCTGCTCTTCATTGGTGAGCTAATTTAAGATGTTACTCCATCTTTTCTCAGGTGCTAAAAATAGAGATCAATACCATTGTCCTTTCACTTAAGGTTATGCAAGGCTTTTCTTGCTTTGTATTTGATCAGCCATAGATAGACAAGGGTCTCTTTTTCTCTGATGTATGTGAATTCCACACATTGCTTTGTAAACAACTTTTTTTCCTTTTTACTCCATGGGCTCTTGCATCCCCTTGAACGTTCATGTACCAAGATGCCCACCTTGGTTTGACGCACATCTAGAAGTGGCTTGAGTGATGCCAATTGCCAAAATTCCTTTTCTCACTTAGTTTTTTAAGAGACTTTTAAGACTTGGCTGTTCTTCCCAACTTGAGTAGTTCATAGGTTGTTTTTTGAGTGTTTCTAAAGGAAATAAACATCATCTTGGGAATCAGCAATACATAGATATTGTGAGTTTGTGCTTCTTTCTGATAATAAAAGCCCCTTGATAGTTGGTGCTTTCCTGTCTGCCTTCCTCCATTATCAGCCTTTTATAGCAAAGAATAAAGAAGGAAAGTGAATAGCGACCTTAATGAGCTTCTCTCTCCATTTGCTGTGCAAGGAACCTGAAAACATTTTTCTAACAACTTTAGAAAGCTGGGCTAAATCAGTGTCACACACAGACCCCAACACACTCTGGAGATGTTTCACTGGCTTGGACACATCACAGCACCTGCCAGCACCAAGCTGCTGTCCCTGCAGAGCCTGTCTGTGGCACTGGGCTGGGCTCTCTCTTGCTGCTCTCCTGTGTCTGTCTCTGTGGGGCTCAGACACAAACCTGAGGCTCTTGAAGTGCCCTTGGGCCAGAAATATATGTTGTGGTCAAACTTTTCTTCTTTCTTGATTTAGCCATGCTGGTGCTGCTAGTGGTTATTTAATCTGATTCTTTAGCTCTTCATGGATGTTTCCCTATGAATGCTGAGCTAATCCAGAAAATCAGTTTCTTTCTGTGCCTACTTGATCAGGGCTCTTACAGAATTTTTCCTCTTTATGCCTCTAAGTGTCGCCTTTTTTTGGTCTGTCATCTATGCTTGATGTGTTCTTCATTTTTTCCCAGCTTGATCTTTCTGCAGACTGTTGACTTTGGAATTTARGTTCAAGCAAGCTATTCTGGGCTTGAGCAAATACAATCCTACTCATTTTTAAAAGCCTAGTCATGCTACAGCAAGCTTGTGCTGCTCTTGGAGATCATATTTACCATATCCATCAAACACTGTGGCATAGGTCTACAGCCAGGACAGATGCATGCTTGGATCACTGCTGTCATGATCTGAGTCTGTGGGACAGTATCAGCAAAGTTGTTTCTAGGCTGTCTAGTACCCATGAATCACAAACAAGGAGTGCTGCTCTCACTTTTTCTTGAAATCAAKTTAAATCCAGCTTCAAACATGTGCTGTTATTATTTAAGTAATGATTTGGGGCTTATTTATCCAACCACCTTTGTTACAAGTGAGGGTGAGTTCTCATAATTCCTGATGCAAGTGCTGACTCACAGTTACAAGAGGTGGCCAATTAACAAATGAAATTCTGGAACCAAGGAAATATTTCTTATATGTTTTATGTTGAGGATCTTGCATGTAATTAGTACCAAAAAGCTTAACTTAAGAAGCTTCATGGTCATACTGATCTTAGAGCTGGAGGATGAAGCCCAAGGAGTGAAGCTGTGCCTGTCAGATACTTGGCTACGTTCAAGTTCATGGTGAAAGTGGGAGTGAAAACAAAAGATAGAATGTAATTGACTCTGATCCTCAATTCACTTTAGCCAGTGAGTGCATTCATCCTGTTCTTCACTTAGTGAAAAACCACATTATGAGTTATATTCACTCCTAATGTGCAGCGCCCAGAGGTCTCACTCTGGTCTGTCCCTCAGCAGGCTCAGCTCTCTGAGAATACAAAAATGTGCAATTCCCTAGGGAGCACAGAGCCTGGCTGCACCCTGGGGCAGGTGAGAGCCAGGGCTCTGCCCAGGGTCACTCCAGTATCCCCAATTTACTTGTTGGAATAAGTGAGCCCCCTGCCACCAGCTGTGCATCAGCCCCTTGGCTGAGCTGTGCTCCCTGGAGCAGGGATGAGAGCTGCCTGAGGGCAGCCAGGAGGGCAGCTCCAGCTCAAGGGGCCTCTTGAGTTTGCTCAGAAGCCTCGTGTGCGTCACTCACCCAATTCTGTGCCCAGCCAGCAGCACTGAAGTGAGCCCATCCCCATGATGGGCGCTATAAAAGGGCAGCAAAGGCTCTGTGGGGTGCACAGAGCTGCCTCAGGACAGCAGGGGATGGGGCTCCCCCATTGCAAGATGGGCTCCATCCCATTTTGCACCCTCTGTTGCTTTATTAGCATAGCAACAGCCAATATATTTGGTAAGTACACTTGGCCTTTTCCTCTGCCTGTGTCCAAGGGGGACTGATCTTTGTGCTGCTCTGTGTGTTGTCCTGATGAAGTATATAATGGTCTTGAATCTTGCACTCTGACAATTTAGCAGGTTATTGTGTGCTGTGCAAACTAAGGCTGGGCTCCTGGTTGAATACTAAACTATCAGGATCTTTAAGTGCTTAGGCTTACCTGAATTTGCACGCCTGAATTTTAAGTGGAAAAAAAACCCAAATGTTTTCTCAAGGGCTAGAGAAGGAACACAGTAAGAAAAGGTGCTGCTGCAGGGTTGTGAAGTTCCTCAGTCACATCTRCTTGTAGGTACCGTTGTCTAATTTAGGCTTGAACCTAAAGATATTGGACAGTCTGAGTGCTGCCCCCGGTCTTTTGGCCTGAGTTTAATAGCCCTGCACAACCAGTGATCTGAATCACTGAATTAATTAGTTATTTAACTCAGATGTCTTGGTAGACCCTCTCTAGCAGTGCACAAAGGGATCTCCACACATCCCAGAGCAGCTGATGTTTGAGGTGAAAAGGGGGAGCTTTGCCTATGTGACATTGTCTATAGGTGAGATCACCTGAAATTTTGCAATCTCATGAAGATTTTCACATGATCTTAAGGGGACACAGTAAAAACTCAAGAACAGATGTGATTGAGAAGCATTAGAACAGTCTGCAGCTGTGGAAGTTCAGTGAGTTGCAAATTATTTCAGGCTGAAAAGCATTCAGGATACTTATGATGTATTTGCACTACAGTGTATGATCATGCTCAGACCAAATACTGGCTTAAGCAAACATTTGGACTAAATTGCTGTGGGTTTGTTTGCTTTATTTTTATAAACTAATCCATGATATTAAGRGCATGACATTAATCAGAATTTAAAGGATGAGGAAAGTGTCAGATCAACTTATCTGCTCTGTAAAAAAGAACTTATTGAATTTCATCATTCTACATTCTGCATCTAAAACAGCAGCTAGTGCAGCTTTGAATGCATTAAAAATTTGCTAGGTGGCTTCAGTAGTTAATCATTTGCCCCATTGAAAACTGAGAGTGCTCCTGGTATGAATTAGTCTGATGTTGTGCTAGAAATTGATTTTTTAAAAATCTTTTATGAGATTAAGAAGAAATATATCTCCTTTTTGTGAAATAGTGAGTGACTTAGCTTCAGTAAAGGATAATTACTCGGAAAATTTAATAGTGGTGTGTGTGGTTATGCAAAGGGCTCTTTTATGGTCATAGGCACAAATAAKTAAAGAACCCCAAGTACCAGAAAATTATAGCCAGGCCAGTAGAGAACAGARCTGAGACTAACTAAACACAGGCCTGGGAGAGGGTTTCATGATCATCTCCACCATGTGCTCRTTCTGCAGCTGGCAGAGCAGTGGTTTGTGCAGTACCTCCCTGTGCTGTCCTGCATGGAAATACACACAGGGAGCAATGGGAAAAGAGCCAGGGAGGAGCCCTGAACCTGCTCCCCTGCAGCACTGGCACTAACAGGGGTTAGGTAAGAAYGGGTTTGTGGCGAGACCACCCTTAGGTGTTTATCTCCTTGCTGTTTTCAGAGTACCAGACCGACTCCCAGCCCTTGCGTCCATGTGAGCTTCAGAGRGAAGAGGCTTTTTCAGCAGGAGAAGCCTACGTTCCTCAGTGCTCAGAGGATGGCCAGTTCAGGTAATTCATCCCTGCTATCAATGTGCTGCCACACGAGGTGACCTTTCACTGTTAATGAGAGTTTTAGCCTGTCTTGAAGAGCTACTGCATCAGTGGACTGGAGGATGAGGGGTGCAGGAGACTTGAAGGGACTTCACTGAGCCATGTTRCAGATCCAACCAAATGAATTCCCTGTTATGGGAAGTAATCTCTGAGTAGAGATGTCTATCTAAGATTAACAAGCTAATCTTGGCAGCATTATTTACATGTCAAATACTTGGTGCAGTTTGCAGTGTGGTGGAGTTTGCTGTCTTCCTACACGTGCCCATGGGTGAATGTGTGTGCCAGCTGGCACAGCTCAGCCAAGTGACTGAGAACTTATCCACCCTGGTCAGTGGCACAGTCAGGTTTCCTTCTAAAGGCAGTGAAGGAGCTAAAAAGCACACAGAGAACAGTGATTTAGAGAGCGGCATGTTGCTTGCGGGTGCAAGAAGCTAACAAGTTAAAGCTGAGGCTGAGTGCTTGTAATTTCTCTACTATTATCTTTTTTTTTGCCTCTAGTGGCAGCTATGACTATTCTAGATTTGATTTAGAAACTGTCTCAAAGTKTTTGGTGAATTTCAGATAATGAGAATTAGGGTTCTGTCCAATGTGCTTGCTTCCTCAATGACTTCAATTCGTGTATCTGCAATTCCTGAAGAGTTCAGAGAATTACTACAATTAAGGGCTCCCACTGATCACAGTCACCAGAAACGCAGCTCTTGCCAGTTCCATGATTTTGAATTATTTGATGTGGTTCGCTTTGCTTTATGGGTTTTTTTTACGTCTGGTACTGACTGAGGACTCTGCACACACGAAATAAAATGTTTCTTGTGATCTTCTTCAGGACAGTCCAGTGCACCAGGAATGGTCTTTCCTGTTGGTGTGTAGATGAGAACGGCGTTGAGGTTCCTGGCAGCAAACAGAATGGATATCCCATATCTTGTAAGTAAAAAGTTTCTGTCTTTGCTCAGATTGGGTAAAGAACCATTTAAATCTGCATTTGAASTGCTGAAATCAAGAAAAGGCTAGCCACAGACTTTGATGGACTCTAGTTTGTGRTAATTTGCTAGATCTTCCTATTGGAAGTTCTGGAGTTTCTTCAAGGCTTATCATGGAAACCTGATACAACTGTATGTCTGTATTTATGAAGGTCCCAGTAAGACAAATTGTGAATGAAAGATTCATTTAGTGTAATGGCTTTTGAGTTGGAGAGCTTCAACCCCATCTGTGGTGGGCTTCTCTATACCCATTTTCATAACCTCAAGTCCCCGTCAATGTCCTCATGCCGCCTGGGTGGTAGATTAGAACTTGTAATTCTGAGAAAACTCAGATGTTGCCTCAATAAAAGACTCAGTGCCCAAGAAGAACCTTCCTCTAACAGTGCCCCTCTCTGGTATTTCAGGCTTGTCCTTTTGCCAGCTGCAAAAGCAGAGGATCTTGGTGAGCCGATACATCAATGGTAGCAGCATCTCCTACATCCCTCAGTGCCTRGATTCAGGGGCTTTCGACCAGGTGCAGTGTGATACGGAGCTGGGGCAGTGCTGGTGTGTAGATCCAGAGGGAATGGAGATTTATGGCACCAGACAAAGAGGAAAACCAGCACGGTGTAAGTGATATTCAGCAAAATGATGGGGTTTGTGGGTTTGAAAGGCTTGGTGTGAATAGGGACTGATAAGATTATTGAGTCCAATTCCCYGCTCTTCATAAAAACAAGGTGATGCATCTCTGTCCCTGCTCAATGTAACTTCCCTTTAAACAACAAGTTGACCATTCAGCTGTTTGGGGGAAATTAATATACAAATAAACATTCCCTCTTTTCYCATTAGGTCCAGGGAACTGTGAGATCCGGGACCGTCGCATCCTGCAYGGGTTTGGGGAGAAGAGCCCACCACAGTGCTCAGCAGATGGAGAATTTCTGCCTGTCCAGTGCAAGTTTGTCAACACAACAGACATGAGTGTTTTTGATCTTGTTCATAGTTACAACAGGTAAGAGCTCAGGCTTCTGTATCAAGAATGCAATCCTGCATACCYCGTCAAGGCACCATCTGACTGCTTTTTTGTGATTTTTGCTACATGGAGCCCTTATCCTGTAACTGCACATTATGATATTTTCTGTTAAAGAATGGACCAAGTGAAAAAACCTTTTTCTTCTTAATTAAATCTGCTGATTTGAAAAAAAAAATATATATATGTATTCCATCCCTGCAGTCTAATTGGTGTGTCCTCACACAGCACTGGATTCCACATTGTGATCTGTAGTTGGAAAGGTAGCCAGGGCTGCTTTTGAGATAGGCAGACAACAGCAAATGAGATAAATGTAGAAGGAGCAGAGGATTTTGGATGTATAGATGAGGTAGGAAAGACAATTCCATATGGGAGATGAGAGCAGGTGGACAAGTGATAACATGCAAAGATGAGGTTCCATCTGATGATGAGAACCTCTTACGTGCCTAAATATTAGGCAGTGCCAGGACTSCTCACATGGGCGAAACAGCAAATGATGAACCAGCAAATGATGCGCCAGCACAGCTGGCTTCAGGTGGTTGCAGAGAGTTGGGGAATGCTTCAGAACACCAGATCAAATCCTTGTCTGTGGGGCCAGGAAGCTCCCTGTCCTGTGGAGGAGCTGGGAATTAACACTGTGATGGAGACACAGGGATAGGCAAGGGGAGCTGATGGGAGAGGAGTTTGTTTTGGTGCAGTTGTTCAGACTCTYCAGAGAAACCTTTCAGTGTCTCGTGAAGTGCCACTGACTTGGCTCCTCAGTCAGCACCAATTTCCCTGGTGGAGGGCAGAGCACTAAACATGACATCTCATTGTGACTTGGCTTTGTAGCAGCAGAAGTGTTTTATTGTWAATATCAGTTTTGCTGTGTGGCGGGGTTTCTTTTTTTAAAATTTAAGTTAAACTGAAAGACAAGTCTGAATGCACAGTGCTAATTTGTCAGAGCTTCAGGAGAGGTTATTTTGGTGAGAGCAAATSTTTTGTTTGTTGGTGTTAAAATGCTAAAAAGCAACTACAGTGAAGAAATCAATGCTTTAAATTGACATTTTTTTCCTCCCACTGGGAGATTTGCTTGCAACGACCTGCGAGATTTGATTTATTTTCTGTCCATGTAATGTAATTAATCACAGCAGGATCATTTCAGTCCCAGCTGTCTACCTTCTAATTATGGCATTGGCTTAACCTATTCCCATCATATCTGGGTATTTCAGGTCATTAATATATTTATTTTCACACTACTCCTGCCTGAAATGTCATTATTCCTTCCCCAAACCAGGGCAGAATGCGGAATTGAAGGGATGAGTTCCACAGCAAAGGGCTGTAGCTGAAAAGGGATTTCAACCCATATTTTATGTTCATATGGAACCAGTGGAGAAACTTCTTTGGTTCCATAGACTGATTTTTAAAATGTAGATATATCATCCTACCTCTCTTTCCAAAAAGTTTCCCTAGACCTTCATAAATATTCCAGAATAAACCAGTGTGTTAAACCACCTCCCCCAAACAAACAAATGGGGAAAGCCAGAAGTTTAGASCTGAGACTTTTCCCAAATAGAAGACTTTCACAAAGAAAGGTGAGCCCAAATTTCCTGCCTCACCCRGAGGGCTTGGCTGCTGTTGCCTTTTCTGCATGGACTGTGTCCGGGTCCTGCCTGGATAGGCAGCCACRTTGAACACCCTGTAGCAGATTGATAGGAATTATCAAAAAATCAAAAGCCAAGGAAGATTTTTTTACTTTCTTGCTATAATCAATAATGAGTTGTCTTTGCTGGAAGCCATGAGCAGAAACTCATATTTTGAAGGCCAACAACTTCACATTTATTTATCTCCCTGTATTTTTAAGTGTGAGCATTATTGTTGAAACACTTAGAAACACTAGAAATTTACCCATAACTTAAATGCAGTCACAGTTGGTTTGGACTGGCTCTGAAAAATGAGGAATTCTATAGTTTTGCTACTCATCTTGGTGGCTGTGGTTAAAGAGTCTGAGAAAATAAAAAATGTGGTAAGAATTGGGTTTTCCACATTAAGGTGAGAAAAATTTTGTCCTCTTGTTTGTGTGGGCCTAATTTATATCTGTTTGTAATTTACCCTCAACTTGGAAAAAAATAACCAGAATGACAAGATGTGACTAYACATATGCCCCATATAAAGTAGTGTGTGTGACTTTTTAATGTTGAAAATGAAAGAAAGCATGATGCAAAGTTTTTCCATTGAATCCTGTTTCACTCAGAGGTTGAGATGCTGAGCTGATGAGCTCCAAGGACATGAGCAGTGCAGAAAAAAGATCATATTCCTGACTGGGCAGTGGACAGTGCATGATAATCCAGGGCAGCTGAAAGGTCTTAAAATACCCCCAGCTGTTTATGTCCATGTGTACATTGAACACTATAGAAATATGCTRTTTATATGTTTATACCTTAAATTGTATTGTTTTCATGCTGGCAGAAGTCCCTCTGTGCCCTGAAGTGTGACATTTTGATCTCTCTCAGCATGCCAGTGCCAGCAGGATTTGATAATCCAAAGTGGAGGGACTCAGTGGACTTTTAAGTTGTAGATGTGGAAGGGTGCCAGAGCAAAGCAGCACTACACAGGGATGTACAGATTCTGAGACAGGAGCAGTGCTGGGACAACCCTGAGGTTACAGCCCCTTCCTCTGACAGAGCTGCTGTTGCTTTGGGCATTCCCAAGGCTGTGCTTGGATGTCCTGTGGAAGCAGAAACATCTTCAGCTCTTCTGACAGGAGGTGGTGGAGCTCCCAGGAGTCACCTCTCCTGTGAAGACAGGCTGAGAGAGTGCACCTTGTAGAAGAGAAGGCTTTTGAGAGACTTTACAGCACCTTCCAGTACACCAAGAGAGGTGGAGAAGGACTTTTAACAAATGCAGTAGTGTTAGAACAAAGGGGAATGGCTTTGGACTGAAAGAGGGTAGGTTTAGATTTACATATGAGGAAGAAATTCTTTCCTGTGAGAGTGCTGAGGCACTGGCACAGGTTACCTACAGAAAATGTGGATGCCCCATGCTTAGGATCCAAAGCTGGATGGGACCCTGAGCAGCTTGGACTGGTGGAAGCAGCTCCTGCCCATGGCAGAGGGGTTGGAACTAGATAGTCTTCAAGGTTCCTTCCAACCCAGAATATTCTATGATTCAGGCAAAGTCTTGGGGGGGCAAAGACCCCTTGCTCTGCTCAGCTGAGCACCAGCTCTGAACCAGACRAGCATTTCACTGCTGCTCTCAGGCTACAGGTGCTGCAGCATTCCTGAGGCTGCTGGAGTGTGGCACTGAATTGAGCCTGGTCACAGTTTCACAGGGAGGCTGTGAACTGCTTTTCCCCAGTTAATCAGTGCCTAATCCACCAATATTCCTATTGCTGAGTGTCCTTCCTTGGTAAAAACCTAATTTGTGTAACTCTCTGGAGGTGTTGAGCAGAAAATCCCACTTCCTTGTTGCTGAGTTTTTCCAAATAAACCACATGCAGCTGGGACACCACACCTTTATAGTACTTCAGGGTAAGGGGATGTGTYCATAAAATAATATGATTGTTTTAGAACTTCACATTTTGAAACTAGAACTTGAAACTTATCTTTTGCTTGGAGAAGCCCTAGGATGTCTGTCAGTTAAGACCACATTATTATGGTGTTTCAACTTGGACCCTATTAAGTTTCTTTCTTAAATAATTGCTTTGCTAGAATCTGGCTGTTGTCACTCCTAGAATATTACACTGGAAACCATCTCTTTGATCTCCAGAAGCCAAAGTCAGTCTTGTTTCATATTAAAATCCCTTTCTCCTTCTCCTTAATCTGCTGAGCCATGCCTTGAAAATGAATGATATTACCGAGGTTTTTATCAGCTTTTGTACTTAATTCAGTGCAGAAATTGTAYGTGGCATATAAGGAAGGGGAAGCAACCTGTTTTTTTAGGCATTCTGCCATCTCATGCAGATCTGTGGAAGGAGCTAATGAATGGGTGTTGTAATAATGTTAAGCCAATGCCCATCTATTTTACACTCTTTGACAGGCTTCTGAAGATGAGAACAGAACTGAAAGTGAGTTAGATGCTGGGTATATGCTTAGGAGGGCTCAGAAATCTGTTTGAAGGGAGATTATCCACTGTTTGTTTAGAAAAATGGCATTTAGGAGGGTTGCTATCCTGCTGAAACAGCACTCTGGATCTTGTCAGAGYCTGGTTGCCAAAAGGAGACCAAAGGCTTTCGTACTGGCCTTGTGCTCAGCAGACATCCTTCTCCTATGAAATCAGGAAGAAACAGCTGATTCTTTGTTGTGGTTGATGGGCCTTCCTGGGCTCTTCACAGCATGCTACTTTTTATTCCAGGCTCCCAAGGGCTTTCCAAAAATTCAGCTCGGTGAGGGAAGTGTTCCCGGAGATCTCTGGGTACTGTTACTGCGTGGACAGCCTGGGGAGGGAGTTAGCAGACACAGGTGAGTGCCTTCCAGCAGCTCATCCTCTAATCTGGGGGGTGTTGGATTCCCAAGGGAAAGGACAAATAACAGCTGTCAGTCTTCAGATTCATTTGGAAGTTCGATTTCACWCTTACAAGGGGTGAGACCAATGTGCCACTGTGACCAGTGTAAAGCCCGTGGGAAGGGCTGGAGCTCGCTAATGAAATCCCACCCTTTTGAGCAGAGCTCAGCAGCAATGAGTGGAGTTGGTGCCTGGCAGCTAATCCTGTCCTCTTTGGGATGTGGAATGGGATTTCTGAATGTCCACTTTCTGCCCACACTAGGAAGATATGTCAGATTTGATATGTGCTATTAGCAAATCCAGGGGAATATAAAGGGCCTGAAGAATGAACTCGTTTCTTCTTGTTTAGGTAGAATCTAGAATTGTTTGGGTTGGAAAAGACCTTTAAAGAACATCTAGTCCAACCTGTCTACAATGGGCCATCCCATTGGTTCCCTCAAGAAGGACATCCTCTTCTCTCATAACCTCAGGATTTAGGCATGTTAATATAATAGTTGATGGGAAGTTTTAGAAGAAAGAATGTTCCTTTTTCAGCAAGGATGAATGAGGAGGTTGAGAGTTTCCAGGCCTTCCTTAGATACAGTGGTTTTAATTTTCAATTTTTTTTTTTAAAGGGGAAAAATACAAAGCACAATAGCTTGAAATTTAGATGATAGACAAGAACTTCCACATTTAATTCCCAGAAAAGAAAAAAGTTCTCAAAAATTTGCGCACTCAGAGAAACTGCTGAATATCTTGGTTTTTAATATGCAACCAAAATTACTTGTAGTTGGTTTTGGTAACATCAGTTGCAAAAATTCCATCAATTTCTGTATTGAAGGCTGAACTTAACAAAACCACAGCCTGTAGCCAGTATAGGATGTTTTTCCTGCTTGTTTTGGTAGAGGTCAAGGTGGTGCCTGGGCACCCAGCACTGGGTGCAGGGTGTGGTGCATTAGGTTTATGTAGAGTTATTAGGGTTATGCAAACTTCACATTTGACTTGTTTAGAGAACTGGATTTATTTTTCCTCCCAGCTTTGCTCTTTTGGGGTAAGGGTGATTTCTGTCTTAAAAGCAGTCCCTGAGCTAAAAGTCTGTCTTTCCCAGGCCTGGAGCTGCTGCTGGATGATGTTTACGACACGGTGTTCTCAGGGCCGGAGCCTGCCCGCACGTTCACGGAGAGCAGCATCCATCGGATCCTGCAGAGGCGATTCCTGGCGGTCCAGCTGGCCACCTCTGGCAGGTTCAGGTGTAAGTAGCACCCAGGAGATGCGCTGTAAATCAGGTGGCAGTTCTGGAGCTTATATGTGACAGCTACTGTTGGGGAGAGTTGTTCCAGGAGTTTTTTGCTCTAAAAATATTTAATATTACAGTTCCAATGCAGGAATCAAGGTCCCTGAATTGCAGATGGTTTTATCTTCTGAACTGTACATTCTTTACAAGCAGATTGTCCCTGTCCTCTGATCAATGCTTTCCCACATGCCTGAAGATCAGTTTTYTGAAATCCCATGAACTCTCCATATCTCTTGCCCTGAGATTATGGAGATGGATTTGTTGATTTATTAAATTAAAAGCCTGAGAAAATGCTCCCTAATTTATGTTGGTGTGCTCAGAAACAGGAAGGATTTTACACTGACCACAACACACTCCATTCCCAGGAGGCTACACAAAAGTTTGTAAAGCCTTGACCAGCAAGGCTGAACTTTAGGATCTGCCCCTGGGCCCATTCCTTCCCTGGTCAGGGCAGGCATGTGGGGAGAGACTTTCTCCACCTACAGGCAATGAATTCTGCAGGACAGGAGGTCAGGTACCTCCTCCCTCCTAGACCAGAGCCCAAAGGCAACTGGGAAGAGTTTGAATCTCCTGTGTGATCCTCCCATCCAAATTCCCAAACTCCTCTGACATTGCTTTCTRACTCTTGCTAAGGAGTTACATCACCAGAGATATTAAGCAGATACTGATGTCAGTCTTTTGGCCATGTAGTCACACAGTTTGTCTGGCTTTGGGACAAGCTGATCCTTCTGGGGAGTTTTGAAGGCATCTTCCCTCTGCACTGCRCAGTGGTTCTGGTTTAGCTCTGGCTGTGGCTGTGGCTGCAGCAGCTGTCAGCACAGATGAAGCTGTACCAGCCACAAGATGGAGATGTGACCTCGTTCATCAGCCACTGAGGGAATGAGGGGAATGCTCTGGTGACTTAGGAAGCTCTCACATTGTCACCTGAATCCACTCAAACTGGGGAAGTTGTCAGTCCCCTGGATGAACAGGTTGCTCTGACACAATGCTCTSGCTGCCTCACTGAGGTGGCTGGGTGTAGCTGGAAAGTTCTKGAAGGTGAGAAGTGTTTAGGCTGTAGGATTGCAGGTTAATATAAACAAGCAAAAYTTCTGTTCAGAGGGTGAAGTCTTGTATTGGAGACATCATACCCCATAAAATTTACTTGCTGGATTTTTGCCCTCTTTGCCTTTAAGGCCAGTTTTACAGGAATAGAGTCTTCAGATCCCTGCAGAGGGAAATGGAGAAATTCTTAGCCCAAATCTCCACAGTGAGGTGCAGATCTGTTTGCAGGAGCAATGCTTCATTCTCTTCAGAAACACTGAAGTTTGCCTTCAAATCAGTTCACCAGGCTGTACATCTGTCTCTRTTGACCAACTTTGCTTTTGCACTAGAGCTAGAGCTCCCCCAGCCTCCAGCATGGTTTCCTGGGAGAAATATTCCTGCTCTGCCTACTTGCAACCATGGCTAAAAAATGTGTCRAGGTTTTATCTTCTGTTTGGTTTTCAGAAATTGTCACTGTTAGGTTGGATGTGACATAAACATGTGATCAGGGTCTAAGAAGAAAAACGTTTTTTATTCTGCATGTTCTCCTGCTTATATACTCTTAACAAAGCGTGATCTAAAGTCATTAACTACATCACAATAACTTATTATATTAATTGGTGCAAAAGAATCAACGTCAATATAATTGGCAAAACTTTTACAGAAATTTAATAAGGCACATATACACATCTACTTATGYACGTAGTCTAGCTTACAAAGATTTTCATGTATCTTTTCTCATCTGTTTCCATGCTGATGGCCTTGTCTTCTTCCTTGCTATGGATACACTCGAAAATCATCAATTGTTATTTCTTCTATTAACTCAGCTTTGCTTGCCAGCTAGCTGTCAAGCCCCTCCATAGAAATTAATACCTACAGTAGAAAACCATGGGGCAAATTCTTCATGGGAAAAGAGGATGGAGAATTTGCGTTTTGAGCTAGTACTTAATGTGCCACTGGAAGCAATCAAGAAGTTAAATTCTTTTTCCTCATTTTTTTTTCTCCCAAATCTTGGAATCTGCTGGTCAGAGTGACCCCAAGATACGTTAGAAAGTCTCTTTTCCCAGCCCAGCAGTTGAAGAAGGAGTCAGAACTCTTCAGTTCTTGTTCTCAAGGTTGTTTATAGTTTYTTATCTATAAAATTCTTTCTCCTGGGCTGCCAAGGTCCRCTCAGCAGGTCAGACAGAGGCACACTGACTCCCCCCGTGGTGGTGTTATCTTTTATACTAAAAACTATGTGTGCATTATTTACCATCACTTCCCAATACCTATCACCTATGTTAGACAGTGAGTTTCTACTCTAAACCAATCTAAAAATGCCAACATCACCCAGAAGATGGAGRCTAGGAAGGAGAAGGAAAAAGGARAAGTCATGCCCAAATTCCTTCATCTTGGGACCCCGAGCCCCCATTCTAGAAACCTCAAAAATCTGTTTTTCACCCCATGACAAACTAACTATTATTCTACTTAAACTTCCTTGACTTGCAATTCTTCATATAAAGGCTGGTAATTGTTTTTCCATAGGTCAAGATCAAAGGTACAGGGGTCTTGGGYTCTATGCCTAKGTCTCTGAGCCCCCTGTCAGGGTCTCAAATCCTCCAGGGCAGCCAGAGGAATTTCCTGGGTTCCAGCACCCAAACAGGCAAACAACGGGATCAAACAGAGGTGACTCTGAAACTTTGAGCTTTYCCTGCTTCACACTTGCTGTTTTCCCTGCAGGCCCCTCGAGGTGCGAGGCTGAGCGCTCGGCAGCGCTGCGATTCCAGGAGCCCCTGGTGCCATCCTGYGCRGCCAGCGGGGCCTACGCGGCCCGGCAGTGCCACTCGCAGGGCCTGTGCTGGTGCACCGACAGCCGCGGCCAGGAGGTGCCGGGCACACGGCGGCGAGGCCAGCCCCCGGCCTGTGGTATGTATGAGACTGGCCAAAAGAAAAATCCCTCAGTGTCTTTAGCACTGCGTTTCCAGCAGCCCCTGGTGCCATCCTGCGCGGCCAATGGGGCCTACACAGCCTGGCAGTGCCACCCGCAGGGCCCGTGCTCGGACAGCCATGGCTGGGAGGTGCCGGGCACATGGCGGCGAGGTCAGCCCCCAGCCTGTGGTACGTACTGAAATAAACATGGGCAGGAGACCTTTCTCCTTTTCAATGCCTCTATTAGAAGTGATCAGCTCGGGTGGGGAGAACCAGTGGGTCCATGCTCACACCACCATCGCCGCTGCCGCTGCTCCCAGGAGTGGCACGGAGGAGCCACCAGCTTTGTCCACTGGTCTGTGGGCAGAGAGAGATGGGTGTTCCATCCTCACAAAAGCATCAGGAGATCCTCTGCTTTCTGGTTCAACATTCGAGCTCCTCTGTCTAGCTGACATCWATGTTTAGGGTGAGGGGTAAAAAGGGTCTTAGCAGGTACTAGATTCTGTTCCTCACGTCTAGACATCACTTTGATTCATCAACTTTGTGTTGGCTCATTGTTTTTAGGGGTTTTTGGCTAGGTTTGGTGAGGGGCTTCTCCCGTTGCATGCTGGTTCTGAGGTCATTTGCATGCTAACTCCGAGGTCTCCTCCTCTTCACCGTCTGGGTGCCRTCCTCCAGGAAGCAGCAGGGTGTCACTCGGCAAAAGGGGGAATTCTTAACCATCAAGGACAGGTAGTTAACGAAAACGACAGATAATTACAATAACAAACAGAACTCCACCCTGGCAGCAACTAGCCCAACCTGTGAACTCTGCAACCTTTTAAAGAAATGCGCAGCTTTTCTACTCATAACACGTACRAGATTGGCCAAAGGAAAAATCTCTAGTGTCTTTGGAAGTAAATAAAGGGCAGGAGATTTTTCTCCTTTTTAATGCCTTTACTAAGAGCGACCAGCTGGGGTGGGGGC
>JACDOX010000049.1:2641000-2660186 GCA_014549065.1 Cardinalis cardinalis
AAGTACAGCATTGGCCAGTTTTTCCCCCAGGAGGATCTGTCAGAGATGGGTAATGGCCAAAGCCCTCTGGAGTCAGCTGAGGCATTTTCACTGGACKCCAGGAACTGAGGTGTTAAATGAGAATATCTGGTGTAATATAAGGAAGCAAGTGATGGTGATTTTGTGTTTTGGTGATTTTTGTGTTTTGGTGAAATGCTATGGAATTTCATCTTCCATTCTGACTTGTTTTTTTTTTCCAACTCTGTCACTGTATGTTTTGCCATGAAACCTGCCAAATCCTGTAGAAAACCACCCAACAAACAATTCAGAAAAGGTGTATAGGTTAGGGCCTTGAGAGATTCCACAGTGAATTCACCATCAAATCAGTGCCCCAAATGRAAATGACAGCAGAAATGTCCAGGGGCCGGAGGGGAGGAGGAAAGTTAAAAACCTTTGCTCTGAAGTGCATTACCTAAATATTCAGGATTGTGCTGGAGGGCTGGGGCACAGGGTCTTAATGTGGGGGCTGCCTTGGGGGAAGGCAGTTGCTGTGTCTGTGAGACACACACAGCCTCCCATGCAGCTGAAAAGGGAGGAATCTGCCCTGGGTGTCACAGCTCCAAGTGCTCAGAGCGCTCTGGGCACACACAGGCTTGCTGTGAAATCAAAGCTTCAGCGTGCCTTCAAGGCTGATCACCAAGGATATTACAAGGGAACCTCTGAGAGGACTTGCCAKATGTTGGAGCTGGTTGTTTTCTCTTTGAGTATGCTTTGCTGAGCCATCCTGATATTTTTTCTTTTTTGGATGGGGGAGTGAAGTAAGGGGGGGCAATGACTTCAGGCTGCTTGCAGCTTTTATTGGCAGACTCAGGAAATTTAAGCAGGGAAAAATTTCTGCAGAGGTTTCACAGATTAACTCCTGAGGAGGTATTTCATGAGGTTATGGCTGAAGTCTTCAGACAGCTACAKGCTGTGTGTGTGTCTCCAGTTCTTCTGTTTTATTTCKTGTTCAAAACCCATGTAGATGKGGTACTTAGGGACACAGTTTAGTGGTGGACCTGGCAGGGCTGGGTYAATGGTTGGACTCAATAACCTTACAGGCCTCTTCCAAACTTAATGATTCTGTGATTGTTTAATGTCTTTGGCTCTCCCACTCAGCAGTGTTAACATTGGAGGAGTCAGAGCACCAGGCAGTCCTGATAGGGATGTGCTTCTTTTCAGACCTTCTGCAGTAGATTCAATCCAGCAGGGCCTTTGGTGTTTATTCTTTCTTCTTCTGTTTTGGTTTGATTCAGCAGTGGGTAGGAGGGGAGAGTGTTTATGACCCGTGATCCTACATTTGTTTCATATTACTGTTCTTGTMAAATTGTGGCTTACACTAAATTATTGGCCCTCTGAGGAATGTTCTTCATCCCTCCAACCACCAAGAGCCAACATTGAAAACAGAAGGGGCCCATCCTACAGCAAGTTCTATTACAAAGGAACTTCTGGGAAGGGGCCCTGAGCTCCTGTCAGGAACTGCAGAGCACGACAAGGGTGCAAAAGCAGGAGTGAGAAAGATGTCAATCACAGATCAGATTACTTGCTTAGCTTTTTAACAGCTTTTTAGGTTTTCGTCTTTTATTCTTATTGTTAACAGGATTTGTGACTGCTTTATCATATTGCTTGGTTGTGGAATAAATGGAGATAGAGTGGGGAGCCCAGGGGAGCTGGTGCTGGAGCAGACTAAAGCTGTTATCCATCTTGTCCCCTACAGGGACAGCAGTGGTGCTGAGTAAGAAAGATGGAGAAACATGGAAARTGTTAAAAATAACTTCCAAATATCCTCCTGCAGGTGGGAGATGCCCCAAACTGGAGGCTGAGTCCAGATCATTGTGTTCAGCCCTCCCCTGTGGAGTTATRTTCCAGGGATTTGCCTAATTACCCTCTAACCTTTTATCCTTCCTAGCACTCTCTGGCAATAAATTTCATTATCATAATTATGTGCTCTACATCTGGACTTCTCTGTACTGTGAGAAATACTGAATAATAATTGTCTATTGTGAATGATGTGGAGAATCCTGTTTTTTAAAAACCCTTTTYCGTATTTTTTTGTCCAGGCTGAGTGTTCTCTCGTACTGGAGAAGCTGTTCTGTCCTCAAAATATTTTTGTCTCCCTTTCTTTATAGTTCTGCTACTTTTRCCTCCTTTCTCTATAATTCTGCATTCCAAGGACAGGTAACTGTGTGGCATGTGAGTTAAGCTGCTGTGTGCATTCCAGACATGCAGTGAGTGCCCATGCTGTCTGTCTGCTTCTTGGTGTCTTTGTATTTACCAAGTCTTTCCTTATTTTCTGTCTTTTAAGCCTTAAGCTTTGTCCTTTTTCACTGATGTGTTGCATCCTAACTTGGAGGCATTGCTGCCTGTGTATCAGTTTACAGGTGGGGCTGGATGCAGCTACACCTGTGACACAGCTTAGCCCAGTATATGGGTGCCCAGGGCCACTCTTGGTACCCTCAATATGCCATCATTAGACTTTTTTTTTTTAAATTCTGTCATTTTTTTCCCRTAGAGCTCATTCATTAATACCACCTGGTCCTTAGCACTCTATTACTGCTAATTTTAACAATWCATTTTCAAACCTCTTGCAATAAACACCTCACTATGAAACTGAAGATCTAGTAAGGAAACTTCCATAAATTCCTCATTGGTGGATATTGTTTGAAATAACTTTGTGTTTTTCCACAATCTATTTCTCCTTCTTAGGTTCCCACAGTTCACCTGGATCATTGGATTTATTTATTAGCAGAGGGGATCCTACTAGAGTGCTAAAATATTTGGAAAAGACATTTTTCATTCTTTCAGCCATGGGAACAGGCATGAGAATTTACATTGGGAAGCAACAGAACCAGTAAAAGAACACAGAGCAGAGAACTCGCTGTGGGGGAGGAATGCTTCCTTTCATTTGGGGTYTTGACTGGAGAATTTTATTTGTAGGCCATAAGCACTAACATTTCAAATTCYTTAACAATGTGCATGATGCATAGTTGAGAAGCAGGTTAATCTATACTTCAATGTTGTTTTTACCCCAKCTGCTTGAAAGAGAGAAATAGAATTACAGGTTCTGGAGGTTCCAAAATGTACTCTTTTTCTTTTTTAAATCTTTCTCTAGGTGAGGAGCARTCGTGCATCTCCGAGCGGCGACGGGCCTTGTCGAGGCTCCTCTATGGCCCTGCTGGCTACTTCAGTCAGTCCAGTTTGTTCTCCACACCAGATAAGCAGTCAGACAAAACTGATGGCTTTTCAAGGCCCTGCCCTCCCTCTTTCAAGGAGCTGTTTCTGGAYTCTGGGTTGTCATCCCCACTTGCACAAAGCCCCTTTGCCAGCCAGATTCCTGATCTAGAAACTACCCTCAGTGAAGCCATCACAGGGATGTTCCCCTCCAGGGAACTGGCTCAAATGGCACTGCAATTTACTGCCAATCCAAAGCGTTTCCAAGAAAACCTCTTTGGAGGAAGGTTCTTGAAGAACTTGATCCAGTTTAACTTCACAGGGGTGCTCGGCACTAGTGGGAAGTACAGCATTGGCCAGTTTTTCCCCCAGGAGGATCTGTCAGAGATGGGTAATGGCCGAGGCCCTCTGGAGTCAGCTGAGGCATTTTCACTGGAGGTATCAAAGGGCAGCTCCATTTTGAGTAAACCTCTCGTGAGCAGCTTTGGCCGCACAGTAACTCTGCAGGACAATCAGAATCGGATGAAATTCCTTTCTTCTGTGCTGGAACTACCAGAGTTCTTTACTTTTCTTCAACAAGTAATTTCTGTCCCTAAAAGTGTTGCTGAAGATTTAGGTGAAGTGGTGAARCTAGCTCTGGGATCCAGAGGCTGTGGTGAGGAGCCAAGAGACCTGTTTGTTCCTGCATGCACCAAGGARGGGAGGTATGAGGAGGTTCAGTGCTATGCAGGAGAGTGCTGGTGTTTGGACACTTTGGGTAAGGAGGTTCCAGGCTCAAGACGTCGAGGCAAACGCCCAAGGTGTCCCACTGAGTGTGAGAAGCAAAGGAGAAACCTGAAAAACCTGAAGCAAAGCCTGCCTGCAGGATCAGATCTCTTTATTCCCTCTTGTACTGAGGATGGAGACTTTCTGCCACTCCAGTGTTATGGAACAAATTGCTTCTGTGTTGATTTGAATGGCAGGACTATTCCAGGAATCAGAGGGAAGGCTGGAAATCCAATGCAATGTAAGTTTTAGGGACTGGGARTTTAAAGATGCTTTCTTTTTTATTGGAGTTCAATGGTTCTTTCTTCATATCTGATTACATCTGGAAATAAATGGATGATGTCTGTAAATGTCTCCTAACAGGAAAGCAGTCCAGCTTTACAGTGTGTGTCAGCCTTGATATCCCCAGTCCTAGAGGTTGTCAGGGTGTAGGGTGGGCACACTCAAAGTAGAGGAGCCTGAGGTCTTGCCTGGTTCCTGAACGTGTCATTGGCATGTCTCTACCTCAGTGGAGCTGGAGTGTGTAACATCCATGATGCCCAGGAGACCTGGACCATCCATGGAACTGAATGTGACCCCGCCTAGTGAAAAAGCCCTTTTACTTCCAGACAAAGGCACCTGGGCATGATCACTGGCTCATCTTTTCATAAGAACTTAAGATTTTCAGTGTCTTAAACTATGAACTTGATGTAGTCTTTTTAGCTCAAGAATATATCCTCAAATTGATAAGATATCACAGGACTCCAAACATAGGRGAGGGATTTAATGGCTGGTAGGTTTTTCATAAGTCACAAAGTCAGGCCAAAAAGGTGAGCTGCAAATGACTTCTGACATCAGGTTGATAGACTATGAACTGCCTCTACTTGCCTTTTTTAAAATGGAATATGAAGAAAGAAGGAAGAACAAAGACAGTGAATATTTGTCTTTCAAGTTTCTGTGAACTGACAACAACACATCATCAGGGAGAATAGACCAAGAGGAGAGCCTGCTTCTCATTTTGGGAGAAATAAGAGTGACCAGCAGTTGAGAGTGGTGTATAGTGGGGGAGCTCCTTTGAATAGCAGTTTGCAGAAGTAGTGGGGAGTTTGTTGTAATAATCTGAATTGAGAGGGGATTTATATCTAACAACCCATCTGTAGTTCAATCCAAAATAAAAAGGTTCAGAATTCTCTGGTGCTCAAAAGAGCTCCCATGGTTGGCTGAGTCTGCAGAGCTGCTTGGTAGCAAAGTGAAATTTGGCTCTGGAGATGGCAGAAAAGTCTTCCAAACCAAACTCACTCCAGTATTTTGAGGGATGTTTTTTTTATATTCAGCAGCAATGTTCAGTAGAGTGTGGGAAAAGAGGACACACAGTATTAAGATTCGGGTTCAGTCCAAGGGGAAATAAAATTATCCCACTATTCAGATGGTTGCTTTTGCATTGACTGGCTGAATAACAAGTAACAACCTGATTACCATGTATATCTGAAAATACTTCATCTATGTAAACAGATTCAGGAAGGCATTTAGTGACACCTGGCCCCCCAGTAAGAGCTACAAGTACCTAATGTACTCACAGATTTTAAAACAACATATCTGTATTCATCTTGGAGGGCTCACATCCCTTTGGAAATCTTACCCTGGTTCAGCATGGGACCTTAATAATGCTAAGCCCTCTTAGTAACAGGCCAGGAATGTTGTTGTTATTATTGGGCTGAGTGACCAATTTTTAGTAGTGGTGTTTATTGTACTAGAGGATAGGRCTATTGTATATCTTCAGTGCATTCAGAAGATGTGCATGTTTTTCTTTTCCCAGGCCCGAGTGCTTGCCAAGTAACAGCTGGTCAGGAGTTTCTCAGGGCYGTGAAGCTGCTGTTGTCAGATCCAAGAGCTGTGCCCCAGCTGTCCAGCCTTCACCTCCCCCAGTGTGATGCTGGGGGTGGCTGGAGGCAGGTGCAGTGCAGTGGCCCCCCTGAGCAAGCCTTCGAGTGGTACCAAAGGTGGATTGCAGAGAACAACGAAGGCAAGCCCCTGCCTGTTCCTGACCTGTTGGRCATAATAGCTGGGTATAAAGAGGCATCCTCTGGAGACTTTTCAGCTTTTGTTAAAGCTTTGTATGAAGCTGGGCACCAGAATGTCTTCCCCACGTTCTCCATGTATTCCTCCTTCACGGATCTCCCTGCTCAAGTGCTGAACGGAAACCTGACCAGTGCATCAGAGAACATCTTGCTGGACCCGTATATATTCTGGCAGCTTCTGACTGACCAGCTCAGCTACTACCCAGGACCTTACACTGACTTCAGTGCTCCTTTAGGCCACTTTGAACTTCGTGATTGTTGGTGTGTCGACAGCAAAGGAGGAGAGCTRGAAGGAACAAAGGCAGGAGGGAACCAGGTTCCAGCATGTAAGTATCARTTTCTGGCATGTAAGTAGGAGTGTTTTCTGGTCTTTTATTTTATGCCACAAGAGAGGGAAGTCCTTTCAATTGCTGTAAAGTAGCCAACGATAACTTTTTAGAAAGCTCATCAGCACTGCCATTATTGTTGGATGTCAGAAGTAGGGTGACACTTTTCCCGTAAATAAGTGATGGATCAAGTTTGAGTAGATTTTATAATTTGGAGTTAGGACATATAGTGCTTTTGCAGAAGATACTTCTCCAGGTGGTAAAGGATATTAGAATGTGTGAAGAGTTGTATGGAAAAATCAGGATTGCACTGTAATGTAAATGACTTTCAAGAGTGCCTTAAAATGAAGCAAGAGAGATTTTCTTTACTGTTTCTTATTAGGGTAACAGATATCCCCTAGAAGTCACTAGGAGGAGAGTGAGGCCAGCACTGAAGTTCAGTAAGCTGTCYGTCTTGACACCTCCTCCAAAGGTGCTGGCTCTCTTTTGGGTTACTCCAGCAGGTGACCTATATTATGAATGCCATCACTGAGATTGTTCTCATCACACAGTTTTTTTCCAGCTGTGAAGAAGAGACAGGACAATGAACTGGTGGAGATTCCAGTTCTGTGGGCAAGTGGGGAATAAAGGGRATGAAGCAGATTAACAGAGTTATTTTGGAGGAGCAGCTTTCATGGAGCTGGTTCAGTGCGTTGAAGTGCTCTTTCTGGGTCAGTAGATATATGGAGAGGGCAGGCCAAGTGCCAGCTGCCACTCCAGACCCAAAGGATTAACCTTCATTTTCCTTTCTGACTCTCACTTCTGATTATCCACATTTTTTAATGGCAGCAACTGAGTGAATGTTCTGTAGAGATGTATTAACTCAGTTTGTAACCAATAAGGATGTMAAAACATCAAGCCTTTGGCTCAGGACATGGAGAATGTTTGTGTGACTTATGGCACTCTAAGATTATTGCTGTTAAACAGCTGAACACTGGCAAGTCTCCTTTGATTGTTTTGTTATGCAGCTCAACACTGATTTCAAAGGGAAACACGTGATGCTAATTAAAGATCAKTTAGTTTTCACATGCAAATATTTACTGGATTTAGATGAAAGTCATTAATATACTCTTCATTAATATATATTTTTTTATACAGGCCCTGGTATATGTGAAGGTGTGAAGCAGGAAGCCATGAAATTTATGGAGGAGGCAGAGCAGCTCATCCTGGCCTCAAATGGGTCCCAGTTTGCCTTTGGAGAGAGCTTCCTGCTGGCAAAGGGGATCCAGCTCACAGACAGGGACCTCCTGCGCCCCGCTGGGCCCTACGGGCTGGGGGCAGTGATCTCCCAAAAGCTGCTGTCAGGCAGTGACTCTGCTCTGCAGCTGGCTGCATGGTCAGGTGGGTCAGGGAGGGAGAGGAGGGCTGAGCTGAATGGGGTCATGCCCAGAATCTGTGCAAGAGCACTTGATGTCAAATGCAACTTTGCTGAAAAGCAGTTGGGACTCAGCAGGTGTAATTAATCAGGGTCAATAAACTGTCCCMCAAGAACTGATTTCAGTTGTCTCATATGCATGACACAATGCAAATATAAAATCTGGGCACTTACTCTGTGTACTTAAAACATTTATTAATTTGTCTTCTGAAGTGCAGGGAACATTCAGATTTTTGCAAATGTGTGCATTTTATATWTCCTGTGTGGGCACTAGAGCTTTCTTTTACTTCTCTTTTATAGTCCTGCACTTCTACTGGCAGACCCACTTTACTTCAAAGAGTTCTGCTGGGGAGGCAGCACAGCTGGGATTTTTCCCTTACATCCCTCAGTGTGATGGCCTGGGAAACTGGGAGCCAACTCAGTGCTATGAGAGCACAGGTAAGCAATTCCTAACAAGACACTCTGGGCTGTCTAAACAAAAAAAAAAAAAAAAAAACTCCAAAAAAACCCCAAAAAACCAACTCAAACAAAACAAAACCCTAAGAATTCTAACTAAAAGATAGAGAACCAGTAGTAGTCAGACTGGAGGAAGGTGATGTGGTCTACAAGATGTGTGTAAATTGGCTGGATTCAAATGGAAGCTCATTGGGGCTCAAAAATGAAGAGATATTCAGTTGCTTGCTGCTAGCTGTTTCCTGTGGGTTGGTCCAGGGGCTGGTATTGCTGAATGCCTTCACTCATGACCAGGACGATGAGATGGAGCACACCCTCAGCAAGTTTGTGGATGATGCCAAATTTCTGGGAGTAGGTGACAGGGCTGCAGGGGGGGAGTCTCACCAGAGCTGCTACATTTCCATTTGTACCACTGCTCTCAGGTGTGGTCTACTTACCAGTTAACTGTGACTTGGATTTGCTGACCCCTTTCTATAGAGCTGCTGAGGGTGAAAATCTTCCTAGTATGCAACAAAGCACACAGCAGTACCACATCTAAAATAAAGCTGCTTTTCTTCCCTGGCCAGGTCATTGCTGGTGTGTGGATGAGAGAGGTCGTTATGTCATGGATTCCTTGGTCTCACGTTCATCAGAACTTCCCAAATGTCAGTTGGGTTTTCTTCCTAAATATTTGTTTTGACCTGTTCTTGCAAATTTTAATATTTATTGGAAATTCTGATATGCATGAAGTAAGGCTTGCTTCTAGCCATTCCAAGAAAAGTAAAAAGAATTATATTTTTGCTAATTCAGTTAATTTCATTGTGTGTGATTTTGGCTTGCATGATTTTGGAGTAGACCCTCTACTGTTGGTAGCCCTGCCTGAGACTGTAGCAGTGCCTAATGCAGATGTGTGAGGGAGCTGGTGATGTAACTCTTTCTCTTGCTTGGGCCTGAAACTTGATTTTATTTTAAAAATGTTTTCCCTCTGACAGGCCGGACTTCATGTCAGCGATCTCGAGCCAATGCCCTCATTTCCAGCTGGAGACAGAGCAGTGCAAAGCTGGACACCTCTCCAGCTGATCTGTTCACCCCCAGCTGCCTTGAGGTGATTTCACATGRCTGAGGGAGGAAGCAGTTTTGCTTACACCATGCACACACACTTTCTGTCCATGGTCCTTATGAACCCCTTGTGCATTTCTATTAACCTGAAAGAAGAGGGTAAGACAAAACTAACAGCTGGTGTTGCCCTGCAGAAGGCAGAATTTAAACAGCTTTGAGGTGGAGACTGAGGATAGGAAGCTCTGTGCCTGCCCACACTTCCCTCCCACAGGCTGGCTCTGCAGAGCTGTGCTTTGAAGGCACATCTTGACTGACATTTGGGGGGCTCTTTCTTCCTGAGCTGTGAGAGAATGACAATGTGAGGGGGAGSTGGGTGCCGATGCCCTAAAAAAACCAGGGTCTGTGATGCTCTCAAAATGTGACAGTGAGCAGGAGAGAGACAGGCAGGGAATAGACATTTCATGTAATAGAGTCATTATCATATGGAGTCACATAATCATTTAAGTTGGAAAAGACTGCAGAGATCATGTCCAGCTATTACCCCAGCATYGCTGAGTTCATCACTAAATCATATCTTGAAGTACCACATCTACACRTCTTTTGAAAACATTTCAAGCTAGGATTTTATCAGAACTTTATCTCARTGGACTTCTATTCTACATCCTGCTTAATGGTTGGACTCAGTGATCTTAAAGGTCTTTTCCAACCTAAATGATTCTTGATTCTCTCAGGGACTGGTCTATCTATTAAATTTGTTAGACTGTATTTTGTGTTTCTTTTCAATATGTTTTAATAATYGACAAGTGTAAATAAAATAAAGCATTTTAACCAATCTTTGGGGTATGGATTTTGGTGTGTCTATATTAAAGCATATTGCTCTGCAATGACAGGTCCTTAATTCTTTGTAGACAGGAGAATACACTGTGCTGCAGAGATCTGACACAGGTATTTGGTGTGTGGATCCTGTGTCAGGAGAAATATTCCAGCGTGGCAGCAAAGACTTGGATGGCAATCCTGAGTGTGAGTAATGCTTTGACCCCTGCCTGTGATCYCTCATGCTTTGCTGCATATGCACTTTCCTTTCAGAATGCTGCCTGTGAAACATGGGAGGTTCATAGTTTAATTCTTCAGTGATGGGGTACATACAAAGCACAGCAGCATTGAAAGGGTATCTAAGAATTGTCACCCTTTACTTTCMAATCCCCAGAAATAAAACAGTCTAAACAAGCTTATGAATGGACTKCTATGCATTTTTGAATCTTTGATTTCTTACCACCATTTTAACTATTTAAAAATGTAAATTACCATATCATCACATTTAAAATTACCTTGATCAAAAATTTACTAAAAGATAAATTTTTCTAACTTGATTTTTTTGTCTCCTAAGTAGGAGCTGCTAAGTGATGCACCATCACATTTGTAAAAAAAATAAATTTATAAATGAAAAATAAATAACAGCATTTTTTCAACTATTTTTCTAAAACAATACCGCTTGTACTTTAATCTTTAAAAGAAAGTGTGGATTTTTTTCTAGTAGAAGTAAATTCCCTATTTCTATAATCAAACAAATTATTTGGTTTTGTCGTCACTCTTCTTTTTTCCTACTAACAAAACAGGCTGGAAGCACTGCTGGTAAAGTCTTTAGGTCAATTTGTTGTCCTCTGTTCTGTATCTTGCAAAGAATCTCTCTCTTTGCAGGTCCCAGTTTCTGTAACCTGCTGAAGTCCCAAGTGGTTTCCCGAGAAGCTGCCAGAGGAGACATCCCCCAGTGTGAGGGGGCTGGGGGGAGTTTCTCCCCTGTGCAGTGCAGCCAGGGGCAGGAGAGCTGCTGGTGCGTCTTTGGCAATGGAGAAGAGGTGCCAGGGACTCGAGTGAACGGGGCACGACCGGAATGTGCGAGTGAGTTCCTACTTCAGGCATTTCACTTGTGAGCAAATCCTGAAATTTAACCTAGATCCTAAATTTTTCCATTCCCTACTTGAATTTAATCTTATTTCTTCAGACCTTTAGAAATTTTTTCTCAAGCAACATGCTTATCTTTGTCATACAGCAGATTTCAGACCTGCCAGGGCATGCTGTCTGATTTTCTTCAGTTGCTTTGTGAGGGAAAAAGGAGAATGGAATGGATCCTTGACTTTTTGTAATTCATAAAATTGGTTGAATCAAACCATTTGAGCTATGAAACCCAGCTATAAGGCCAATCTGAAAAGCTTGCTGCAAACTTGAACCTGCTCCAGTGTGAGCTGGCTCTGGGATTAAAACCCATTCAGCTGACTAAAATAAAATTTGAAAAATGTATGCTTCTGCCATTCTGACTCTTGGCTTGTGACCAGAATTGTGTAAAAGATGTGCCAAAACATTTCATATTCACAGAGTATTTCCTGAATGACCAGAGCTGTGAAGCACTGGAATTCACTCATRGTTTCCAGTGAGACATCCAAATGGGAGACATTTGGATAAATTTGATTTGCAATGTCCTTTATGCATTTTCCCATCACTGAAGTGAAGCAAAATTAATTAAACTTTCTACAAGGCTCTGCTCCAAAATGTAATGATTAGTGGGAAGTAAAGATGTAAAAAGAAAACCTTCAACAGTTGTCTGCAGGACACTGCTGTTTTCAGTTTTTTTGTTGGTTTTGTGGGAGAAGGGTTGGAAAAAAATTAGGGAAACAAGRCCACATAATTTGCTTCAGTTTTCTTTTTTGATTCTGCTGTGTAAAGATCAACACAGGCCTGTGCTCACTGACCAAATAGAAGATGTGACACTTAAGGACATGGTTTAGTGGTGGAGCTGACRGWGCTGAGTTAATAGCTGGACTCAATGGTCATACAGGTCATTTCCAAACTTAATGATTCTACAATTCTATTGTAAAATACCTGAATGTGTCAACCCAATCGCCTGCAAGGTTTTTATCAACTAGGTAACTGCTCAGCCAACTTGGAAATAATTTTTTTCACTCTCTTGTATCAATAGAGAGTTCTGAGGATGAGATTTTATGAGAAGTCAGCAGGAGACCCCATGGCTGTTTTTGCCCCATGCTTGTGGTGTTGTTTGAAGATACCARCTGAGCTCTGAGGAGATAAGCCCCAATGCAGGGTGGTGTAGTCACCTGAATGTAGCCATCCAAGGCAGGTTTTTAGCTCTTCAGAGAAGCAGAGCTGGCCATAAATACAATTCTGTGCCATCCTGTACTTTTCYTAGAGAAAATAATAGTGATTAATGACCTTGCTTTTTTAAAATACTGAGCTGAGAATGAAAACTGCTTTGAAAATATAATGGAAACCTGATTTTACTGGAAACTATTTGTTTTTTTCTGCATAAAGATTGAAATAATTCCCTGGATTTTGAAAGAGCGATGGAACTTTTCATGATACACAACTTAGTTATTGCGTAAAAAAAAAAGGATCAAAAGTTAGTTGTCTCCTCAGTTTGCCCAGCCTTATGCCTGTAGTCCTGGGAATTACTAATAATTGTTCAGGAAAAAGGAGTACTATACTGCTACTCTGGAGATCTTGCCTCTCAGCAAAATAAGCTGTTGTGGTGGGAAAATATGATAAATTTCTCCTCCAGCATCAGAACAGACAGCTGTAAACAGAAAGTAATAACTCAGAATGCCCAGTACATGCCAGGAGGTTTTCATTAGTTTAATCACTTCCAGCAGAGGTAGAATCCAGCTTCTTCTAGCTGGGATGCACTGGAGAGGCAATGCCAAGTACCCAGCGGTCCTCATGCATCTCCTATCCTCATGCCCATTTCCCATAACWCTGAGTAGAGGCAGAGGAAAGAGGTTTCCAGAGAAGGTCCTGGAGATGTTAATTTCCTTGTGAAAATCTCTGTAAACACCTATGAAGGAAGTGTCAGTATTCAGCTGGATTCTGATTCACTCCTACAGGACCAAGAAACAGGACAATGACAAAATAGTGCAGGCTTAGTAAATAGTAAATGAAGTGTAATCTGTAGAGGGATAGATGAGCAAGTTACTGATGATGAATTGAAACCTCTGAACCACACCAGGAAACCATTGATCRCTTCTGCTTTGGGGGCTGGGTATTTCCCTGGTTCACACACCAAATCTCAATGGAACAGGTAGTAAGAGATTGTAGCCCCATTCAGCTGAGACTGGATATAGAAACATGTTAGAGCAATTAAGAAATCACAGACTGATTTTTACATACTCTGTATAAAGATTATATTATTGTAATTTAACAGCCAGGATGAGTATTACTATCTCTTTTACAGAGATGCCTTCTGGTCCTAAAACCTTGAGAGATTTATTTGAAGTTTGTTAAGCAAGGTTTCCCGGTTTCCACCTTTACTGAAGGAGTCTGGCTACAGAGTCAATGAGTGAAGAGAAGGAATGCAGTGGCCCCATTTACAGAGTTATTGCAAAAAAGTTGCTATAAAGGAGACTTGGACAAAAATATGCATTTGGCAATTCAGAGACACAGATATGAAAGCTTTTTTTGTTGGCATTRACATGCTCAGAGTTTGAAAACAAAGATGTACTGCACACATTGGATCCCAGATTCATCCTGCAATGTTTTAATACTTTAACTGAAAGTTTAATACAAGGTTTTTAATACTTTAAATTAAGTGGCTGCTTAGTTATAGAATTAATCTCCATCAGAAGGGGAGAGGGAGGGTGCTCAGACCTGAACCATCATTAGTGTCATTAGTGTTTGCCTCCCTTCAACGATCAAGAAATTTAGGTCCGATCTGAGCATTGTAATTTGGAAAATGATCTATATATACACCAAGTAAGTGAATTGTATAAAATGATAACATCTTTTTCTTTGTATTTATTTATAAGTGAGGAAGTTGTTTTTTTCTTCTTATGTTTTGTAGCTCTGGAACTAATAAGTGTTTAACTATTACGGTATATATTTTGCAATTAATTTGGTATTTGGCTAATATTGAGTGAAGTWCTTGGCCTGTACTGATTAGTAAAAATTAATTATCACTGTAATTAGTCTGTTACAGTAGGCTAGCAGGGTTTGAATGACTGAACTCATACTGAGTGAGTTGATAGGGAAAATTGTGCTCCAACTCTAGAGCTGTATACTACTGTTTATATATAGATATATATAAAATGTATACTCTGCTCTACTGGTCACTACAAACATCTTGGCTGAGCTGAAGACACCACAGTCATGAGTTCCTCATCTCAAACCTTTCAAACTTTAGTTTAAGGGGAACTGAGGTTTATTTGGCCCTGCCTGTTTCCACTAGATATCTTCTATAAAGGTTTGTTCTGCTGTTGGTTAGAAATCTCCTCATTTCCTGCTGAAATTTATTCATGACTGTTCAAAATGTATCTGTTCCTAGAAACCACGCACATCCCTTTCTGGGCCTGATGCATTACCCATCACAGTCAATATGTGTCTCTCCATCAGCTTCAGTAAAATGAACCAAGCTGGCCTCAAACCAGGTCAAAGCTGATGAGTGGGAAGGGCACAGGGTGCTGTGTAGGTTTGAATCTGTGGATGTGAGGGATTTTTGGACTTTGTCCTAGAAACCATCGTAGCCCCTAACAAATTTCCCCTTTCTCCTGTGCCTGCAGGTCCGCAGTGTGCTCTGCCATTTGGTGCCTCAGCAGTTGCCAATGGGGTTGTACTTTGTGAAAACACCCCTGGGGAAGCTCCAGGCATCCAACAGTGCCAGCTCCTGTGTCGCCAGGGCTTCCACAGTGCCACCACCAGCACCTCATCTCAGTGCGACACGCAGCAGCGGCGCTGGGTCTCGGCTGCCCCTCTGCTCCAGGCCTGCCAGAGTATGTCTGCTCTGATCTGATTTSATCTACTCTGATCTGCTGGGGCCTGGGGAGGGCTCAGAGCAGTGTAAACAGTGCAAAAATCAGCTTTTGTCACATAACTACCGTGTGAATAACAACCATAAATTCTAGGGGAGTGGCTGAGGTGCAGGAGATGTGCTCTGTCTTCCGTCATCTTCACCTCTGGCTCTTGGCCGGCCCCTGTGCCAGAAACTGTCCCTCTTGCCTGTAATAATAGAGCTATAAATAGCTATTCAATCTATATGCAGATTTTTCTTGTTAGTTAAAAGATGCTGGCACCATAAGTGATTCTGATGGAACTACTTAGCCCTGGAAGAACAGATGAGTGCCAGATGTTTGAATTTGGCAGAACTTGACTGTTTATTTGCATAATCAAATCACTGTTACTTCTGCATCTTTTTTGCAGCAGTCTGTTCTTAAGGATTATTGTTGTATTTTTTGGCTGACTTCTGGTATTTTTCAAAACATTTTTCTTTCAAGAAAAAAATAGCACTTTAAATCTTGGGAGAATTGGATGTCCATTCAGAGCTCATGTAATTGGATATTAGTGTTGGCCTTTTCAATTATTTTAGAAAGACAGAGATTCTGATTGAAATGGCAATTTTTAGCAGTGCTGAACTTTGAGAAATGCAGCTACTTTTCACTTCCAGAATAGGTTACACCCATTAATCAGTCTTCAGAATGGGTTAAACTTTTCTATTCCAAATGCACCRTTTTTAATCTTTCAATTTCAGACTGAAACTTTTGTCTGTTTGTGATGGTGTTTGTGAGGTTTCTCTAGCATATTATGAAATAACTTCCACGTTTGCCTGATGGTAGTGGGATAACTTTGTAGGGACAGAGGGGAGTGTGTGGCAATCTGCTATAAAGTTTAGTGTAACCTAAGGACTTAGCCCAGCAATTTGTGTTTGGAATAGAGCATGGTTTTAAGGAGAAAGAAAAAATTCCTAACACATGATAAGGTGGTTGAACAAACTTCACAATAATGGAGAATTCACCAAAACACTTAGTAATTTGTTCCAATTGATAATTACCCTCACTCTCAAAAATCATGTTTCCTGTTCTTTATGTATACATCTAGATACTGTAGTTAAATCAGCTCTTTAAATACTCTCTGAGAAACTAAGCAGAGAGAGGGCTTTGTGCCTTGCAGGAAGAAGCAGGGGTTTGTGTCCTCTGGTTCTGTCTTCTCTGCCATTCTCCTTGGAAGCTCTCCAGGCTTTCTCATGCTCCTTTTTGGGGTGAGGGATGAGTGACACCTGTATGTGATTCAGGGAGGGCTCTGCTGCTTGTCCAGCCTGCTGGGATAAGAGCCAGCTCCATTTGGAGGTGGAATGACAGCATTGCTGTTGTGCTGAACCTGAGATAACAAACCTTACATGGGGCCTGGGATCAGTGTTACTTCAGGGGAGACAAGAAGTTTGCATTTTTTTTTTCTTGCTAAAAACTGATTAAATAGATTTTGATTTTCTGCCTGATGAGCTCAGAGATTTGTCATCAATTTGTGTGATTAGCATCACTTGGGTTTTCTATCAAAAATTTAGAAAGCTCTTGTAGATATCCATGGCAATACCATTATTCTGCAAATTTATTCTCTCCTAAAACTTACTCCCAGTTAACTTGACAAGCTGGGTTTCCAATAGCCCACTTACATTAGTATTAATTGCTTTCATCATTTAATTATTTTTTTAATTGAAGTGTTTTCATGATTGCATGTAAGAGAAGTGAAAATTGACAGGTCAATAATTCTTGTCTTTCTGTTTCTTTTCTAAGTATTGACATAATGTCAGCTTTCATGTGGTTCTCTTGGACTTCCTATTTGCTAAGGCTTATGAAAAATTATCAGTAATAGTCCAGATTGTCCTTATCCTTCTGTGAGCTAGTGCTCCAGTGCAAAATAGCTCTTCGATATTATCTAAGTGTATCATTGGTTTTTTTCTCTAATGCACAACATTTATATTTATCAAGCTTGTGTCTTGCTGCTTGTTATTTACTACTGACAGCTCTACTGCTTTTATTTAAAAGTGGGGAGATGTTTCTGATGCTACATGAGAATGTCAAATCAATGTTGTCTTTTCACAAAGTAACTCTGATGATCAGGTTCTTCATTAATGAGGTTACTAAATGCCCTCTCTACTTCATTTTTAGAGCTCCAATTATTTCAGACGGTCCAAGCTCAAACACACTTTCAACTACGCCTGCCTCCTGAGAAAACATGTAGTTCTGACTACTCTGGATTACTCCAGGCATTCCAGATATTTATTTTAGATGAATTGAAGGCTCGTGGTTTATGTCACCTCCAGGTAATTTAAATTCCTCTTGGTGGATTTTGTTTGGTTTTTGTTTTCTTTGGTTGGGTTTTGTGTTGCATTAAAAATAATAATGAATAAATAAAGTGAAACACAACATAAACCTTTGCCTGTTTGAGAAATGTGAAAGAATGGAATATGCCATGAAATCTGTCAAGATTGGCAGAACTCTCATATGGGTGAGTGGGAAAATAGATTTAGTCTCACACCACATCATCAGATCAGTTTACTTCCAGCCATAAAAGTCATATCATACCACCCCAATATTTGTTAAAAAATTGTTTCAATGGAAGAGAATATTTTGACTATTTTTACAGTGAGTATATAGCTTGCTAAAAWTTTATTTTCTTGCTTCTGTTTTTACAGTGTTGCTTCACGTATAGTACAGTGCAAATGAATAGGGCAAGGCAAGAACAAGTTCTCAGGTTGTCTAACTGTGATTTCACTCAATTCTGAATTCAAGGTGAATGCATTTGGAACAACTGGCTCAGTTTCCATGTGTGATGATTCCACTGTCTATGTCGAGTGCCTGAGCGTGGATCGCCTGGGAGTGAACATCACGTGGAGGACTCAGCTGGAAAACATCCCCACAGCTTCTCTCCCTGACTTACATGATATTGGTAATTTTTTTCTGTGATGGTTCTGTGGATTAAAGCTGATTTGCTTTTAATCATTTTGCTGTGGATTAAAACTGATTTGCTTTTAATCATTTTGCTTCCCTGTCTTTATAACGTTGGTGTTGTGTTTTTGAGCTTTCTGTGTTGATATATTTCCCTTCTCAGGCTGTGACCACACAGTGGAAAGAAGCTATAATTAAATGTTTCTTTCAGATAGGACTGCAGCTGCCTTAACTAGGATTGCAAATTACTTTATCAGGCATGAGCTGAACTGTCCCAGATGTTAATTTCCATTGGACAAGTCCTCAGTGGTGGAAAAGTGTTTATATTCATTGTATTCAGAGAAACACAATTCACACATTGTCAAAAACTCAACTCATTTCTTCCAAGTTATTTTTTTCTCTTTTTTTCCCCTTTTCCCTCTTTTTCTATTAGTTGCATTACCTTTGACACTAAAGAATGATCCTTACCTCTGACATCCTAGAGCAGCTATACAGAGACCACTGACTGGCAGATGTTTGCTCTGGTTTCCACGAGAGTTAGGGGTGGTGTAAGGAACTTTTTTCAAAGCAGTCAGTATTTTCCTTCATTATAAAATACATTAAAAATATATCCCAAGTTCAAATGTCCTCTGTGGCCATATCAAGGACAGTGGCCTGTATCAAGAATAATGTGGCCAGCAGGACCAGGGCAGTGATTGACCSCCATATTCAGCACTGGTGAGGCCACACCTCGAATTTTGTGTTCATTTTAGGACCCTTCCCTCCAAAAGGGATGTTGATGTCCTAGAGTGTCTCCAGAGAAGGGCAGTGGAGCTGGAGAAGGGTCTGGAGCTCAAGTCTGATGTGGAGTAGTTGAGGGAGCTGGGGCTGTTTAGTCTGGAGAAAAGTTGAGTTCTTACTGCTTTCTACAGCTGCCTGAAAGGAGGTGGGAGTCATTCTCTTCTCCCAGGTCTCAAGTGACAGGACAAGAGGAAATGGGCTCAGGTAGTCCCAGGGGAGGTTCAGATTACGTATTAGAAATTTTTAAATTGAGAGAATGGTCAGGATTTAGAATAAGCTGTCCAGGCAAGTGATGGAGTCACCATCTCTTCCAGTGTTCAAGGGGCATCTGGATGTGTCCCTCGAGGATGTCATTTAGGGCTGATTATGGTGCTGCTGGGTTGGTGGTTGGACTAGATTATCTTGAAGGTCTCTCCCAACCTTGGTGACTCTGTGTGACCTTTT
>JACDOX010000049.1:2660510-2700099 GCA_014549065.1 Cardinalis cardinalis
ACCATCATGTCCCATTAAGTTCCAAYTTCCATTACCTGCTAAGGCAGCTTTGGGGCCTTCTGTTTGAGGTGGTTTTGGGTGTATTTAAACAGAGTAAAGTAAGACTGTAATTTTATAGATGCTGTACAGATTAATTATGGTCTGCTGTTTGTTAATGTGCTTGTATTTCTGCATCTGCATCTGTTTTTAACTTCAACCCATCAGTTTCTGTGTGGTTATCCATTCCCGTACTACAGAAATGTCTTTCATGCTATTTTGTTGTATTTTTTTTTCCCTCTTTAGAAAATGCAATTGTTGGAGAAAATCTCATTGGAGCATTTATAAAAGAGATTAAGGATGGTGTTTTTCTGCTGCTTTTGGATTCCAAGCAGTTCCTAGCAGATTCTGTCATTGATTTTCCCTGGGATGAAGAGTTTGATCTGTCTCCCCGTGTGCAGCTCGGATGTAGAAGTGGGTTTAGAAGAATTTCATCTCCTGGGARAGCAGGCCCTAATTCACAAGGATGTGGTAGGTCTCATTTTTAGCTTTCCATTCTTAGATGCTGTCAGGAATCAGTATAAAGATGAAATTAGAAAGTCACYAGTGAACTTGTGATAAAGGTTCATAATTGAAAGGTGTGAGGCACCAATGTGAATGGGACAGATGGGATTTAGTGCTTTGCTTACTGTCCTTGTGTTGAACCAATGATTTGGAAATAGACATCATGGCACTGACATTGTATAGAAATTTTTACAAACATTTTTGATATTTTTGTAACATTTTAGATCTGTCTGGTAATAGAAGGTCATTCTGTAATGCACATGATCCTTAATAAGAGGATTTCACAAAGATAATATAGCCAGAGCTTCAGATAATGATCCATTACCTGGAATAGAAACCTAGAGGCAGAAGTGCCAAAAGTCCTGAGATTGTGAATTCCTTGGCCAAGTCCAGCCAGCTCAGATGAAAGCTTTCTTTGATGCTGGCCAACACCCAGACCTAACTGCACTTCTGCCCTCTTTTCTTCTCCCTTCCTTCTGTTTAGTCTGSTTCCCTGGAACAGGCTGCCTTTCTGCCAGCATCCTTCTTAGGGCTGCCAAACCAGCCTTTTCCACAGCTCCCCGTGGCTGTGCCAACCTGTCCTTGGTACCAGGCCATGCTGCCAAATTGCCTTTGCCTTACCAACCCCACTCTTGCTTCTATCAACACCAACCCTCCTTCAGATTCTGGTTGTTCTTGTTGGCCAGTTGTCCTCAATGAGTCCATGTCTCATTTATGCCAGTTTGGGATTTATTYACTGTCTCTAGCCTTTTTTATCTAGGCAACAGAGGAAAGAGGTACCGCTTGTAGATATGGGATAACAGAGGCAGGTTTTGGATAAGTTTTCTAGTGGAAATGTTTTCTGATATTCATCACTTAATTGCTATGAAACACATCARAATACGTGATAAAAACTTATCTCCCTGCTTGGTGTGGTGTTTCTGTTTAAGTTCAGAGTTTACTAGGTAAGGTAATCAAGTGCTGAACACTTTTGAACTGCTGCAGTTTCCAGCCTGGACCTTTAAGGGTGAATTGTCTGCGGGTTCAGGTCCTCTCCACACAGTCTGAAACACTTCAGATCTGGGTTATTTAAATACATGCAAAAAAAAAAAATTCCTGCTGAGTCTGGAGTCCATAGCAACTTGCAGCTACCTAACAAGATATTGTGTTGTATTGCTTAAAGCTATCATTATTTTTTAAGTRGAATCCATCACCTAGAGCAGAGCTTACAAAGGATTGGATCTTTCTGCCAAGTCCTGCCTGCCAGGCATAAAGGCCTCTAGGAAGCAGTGAATTAACTTGCATTGTGAGTTAATTCATACATATTTGAACCAGCTAGCTGTGGAAAATGTCACTCAGTAAAACAGACATCATAGATATGTGGGAAAGAGACAGTTTCTGCTCCAGCCTTTGAGAGATTTCATACTCTGAACTGTCATAGTATACCTGCTGCTGGACACTGGTTTGTGTTGCAGGACTGCATATTTTATTCTGAACAGGGAACTTAGGAGTTCAGGTTCTGATTCTAATGTATATTTATRTATGGATATATCATGCTCATTCATCCTGTTTCCTCACTAATAATAGTGACAATTAGTAAGAGGCATCACTTGTGACTACAGAAAGCAAAATTGGGTGAGGGTGGCAGAGATTCTTTAGTCTCTTCTCTTTCCTTTTCTGGGTTTTTCTTGAAATACAAATTGTGTTTTCAGATCCTGATCCTTTTGATTTGTTTGGTTTTATTTCATTGTCAATGTCATTGSTTTTTCTTCAGGAAGCTCAGTAGCAGCAGGTTTCTGGTGTTCTCAACAAGCTTAATATATTCATTAATATATGAACGTGGAACTTACRTGGATCTGCCTCTTTGTCTCTTGTATTTTCCTTACATCTTCCTTGCATCCATTGTTGTGTTGTTTCATGTTTTCCTACTTGTCTAATGGGTAACATTTATCATATGTTAGTTTTTCTTATGTCACATTTTTTCTTAGTCTCAGCCTTACACTGAGTTACGTTATATCACAGGTAGTTATGAATACAACTCCTTAAGAGTTGGGGATAACAATATTATTTTAGCTAAATTTTAATAGTAGAAAAGACACTTCTGCTAATGTATGGCTTAAAACTAAGAGAGTTAGAAACTGTCCAGGGAGATTTTAGGAGCACAACCCTTCTCCCCCATTTATTTCAGGAAAAAACCTAAAGGCTGTTTGTAAATTAGCTTTGTCTTCTGCTGGTTCTTTTTATTTAAAAACCATTTATTAAAAACCTTTTTATTAAACCTTTTTATTTAAGAACCGTTTTTATGCTGGTTCTTTTTATTTAAAATGCTTGATGATTCTATTAGATTTGCTTTAAACATAATATAACCCAAATGAAAGGGCTAGATTTATAGCTGATTGACTGCTGAAGRCTTAATTTCTAATAATCTAAATCAAGAATCTGATATCTCAAAGTTTTCCAGTATCCCTGGAGGGAAGCAGGAGCAGGGCAAGCATTGGGCAATGATCAGCTGGGACAGTTTTTGAGCTTGCTCAGTGCAGTGAGAGCTGAGGCTTTAGTGAAGGGCAGTATCCCTGTGAGCTGCTCTTCACCCTGGATTTTGCAGCTTGTTCCCCTGGTACACAGAAGCCCAAGTCCAGTTAGAAATGAGACCAGGTTCCAAATTTCATGGGCAAGAGCAAGGGATTAATTTTTTTTTATTATTTTAATATTTTTTTCGTGTTTTAGGCTTACAAAGTTTGGTCCCACTGGTAACACTTAGCTCTGTTATTTTGGTTGAAAGTTGTTCTCTAGTTTCTTATGTTCTTAAAATGTAWTAATTTTCATGCTTGAAAGAAGTACAATATAGTGATTTGTCTCACTTTTAGGGACAAACTGGACCTACATTTGACTGTATCAACATGGCCTGTAGCTGAACTGATAGGTCCCTCCAGGAGTTAAAAGAGTCTAGAAAATGACATTCTGCATCAACATTTTTTACTGTTCTTTGTGCCCTTTTGTCAATCCAACGTGAAATGAAAGGCAGTTTTTCCTGCTCAAAATGTGRTAGGAGACACAGATGTTTCTTTCACATTGTGACTAAAACTACTACTACAAAAAAAAAGCAGAATGCTTTGAAAAGCTTAATTTGTTGTTTTTTAAAATTTAATTGCTTAATTAGCCTCTTCATTCATTGCATTTTGTCTTCARTTTAGGCGTGGATTTCTCATCTCACTTTAATTTCTATGGTTGTTCAATGAGTATTATCCTTTTTGCATGTGTTGGAAATTGTCTTTAAAACATRTCAGACACTTGTGTATTAGATGATGGGTTTTTGAAAGGAGAATTCTGACTGATCCAGGATTGTTTTCGTTCTATAATTGATTTTAGATATGTGTTTTACCCAGAGTAATTGCCTTGATGTATACTAGGAGGAAAATTTCAGTCTCACAGTTGAATCCTCCGAGACCTTCCCACTGGACTATTTACAGATGATGAAGGAAGATAYGATAATTTTCCTACTAGCTGTCTTTTTAGTCTGTTATAATTTAGCTGGTCCCATGAGTTAAATTCATTTAAGTTCTGGTGTGTTGGCCAGAACAGCAATTCATCACATGGGTTGTAATGAGAATGGCCAATATTCCATTGCTGTTTCTCTCTCATGRAAGCTTAAACTTCTGTCAGCATGCAGGGCAAGAACAGAAATAAAGTTTTGCACGTTGTCAAAGTCCCAAAATATACATTTGATAGTGTTTTGAAGGAAATCTACATCTGGGAAGCATCTGTGAAATAACAAGCAGGGGTATTGTCCTGCAAATATGTCTGTGACTCTTCTGCTTTAATGTTCATTTGAATGCTCTGGAGGGAAAGACAGTATTCCATRRTATCCCAGGAGACAAAGAATTTTCTCTGTARTATGCAACAGGTCAGCTGGAAATATTGCTCCTGATTGTTTTGAAAATGATATAGATACAGAGTAAGAACATCACTGAGAGCACCTTTTTGTTTTGTGTTTGGGTTGTCATGTGCACAGCCAGTGGCTTTTAATCCAGCCCTTACTGTTTAGTTTGGAAATGCTTAACAAAATTTCTTTACCAGAAATTCTGAATAAAAGTGTTACCATATGGTGGATTTCTGTATGATGRTTTTGGACTTTCTGCTCCTCAGAACCTTCCTGTTTCTGCCTGTAGTATTAAAAGTTACTCTTTTTGTAGCTTGTCTTCCTTTGTTTTCTTTCACAACTCATCCACCTGCATTATCTTATTACAAATGGATTTGACAGTTGGAAATCAGGCCTGGACTTGGCATTTCCAAAGAGCTTCATGTGCTCTAATTCAAGAAGAGATTTGAGTRAGCTGAGAAAATATATCACAGCCTATCTTCCTGTCATTTGTGAGTTTAATGATCACTTAAAGGGTGTTTACTTTGTTCTACCACTTAGAAATACGTATATGAAGAGCTTGAAGCCTATGGCAAATCTATTAGCATCATATATCATATCATATATTATATAATATGTATATAAACATTATGCATATATATATATATATATATATATATATATATATATGTATGTATACCCGCACATGTGTGCAAATGCCAGAAGTGGTTGAATTCCAAAGGAGTAATAAGGTGACTGTTCTCTTTGCAGTTGTTTGTCCTCCAGGCAGTTATTTCCAGGACGATGAATGCATTCCCTGCCCTCTTGGCTACTATCAGTATCAGACAGGACATTCCTTCTGTATCAAGTGTCCTGTGGGCAAAACTACCAACTCCTATGGGGCAATCACTGCTGATCACTGTAAGTTGAACTAATTTTTTCCATATCCTTTATTTTCTGGCCTCAAATATTGAATGATTTTTTTTTTATTCATCTCTAAATTTAAAAAAAAAATTAATCCTCCCTCTGGGGGTTTTTGGATGGATATGATCCCTTCTGCATACATTCAAAAGCATTTTACAAAGTACAAACTGTCTGGTTTTTTGACCAAAAATGCATGAGAAACAAGTGGTCAGTCTCATCCAGGATGTTGTGGTTCCTCTAGACATGTTCATTGTCCTCAGGAATGATATCTTGGTGTTCAGTATCAGTAAGAAACTTCTTATGAATTTAATTTATTGTCATTTCTATGAACACTRAAATAGTCTTGTTTTGTGCAGTTCTTTCCCCTTCAAATACAAACACTTCTCACAAAGCAACTATTGAAATGTTCACTAAAGCTGGTGAATTCAGCTTAAGTGATTTGGTGTTTTCATGCAATTCTATACAGAAAATCAGTTATTAGGTACAAATTCAGTTTTTTTTCTGCAGAATTATATAAATCAGATATAAATAAGAGCAACAAGAATGGGCTTCTTGGGAAGTGTCATTGAGTATATGGTCTACTTTGTTCTCTTTCAACCTATTTGTTCTCTTAGGTGGTATAAACCTCCCATTTTTATTGTAGTGTACCCCAACAACAATTAGCTTTTGCCTATGATTGTCATTCTTCTTTTCCATGTGTGTTCCCTGCGTAGGTATTGGGTTTGTGTCTTTAAGAGTTTGTTCCTAAGGAGTTAAAAACTTGCACTTGCAATTTTTTACTAAACCTGTTCCCAGCCTGCTTTCCACTTTGTGCTGCTCCTCAATGCCAGCCCTCTCCAAAAGGCCGAGTTACACATTACCTTCCTCCTTTCTTTCAGTCCCTSCTGTCTCCTTGCAGAGTCTGAAGAGTTTTTCTGAATTTATTGGTGTGATAGCTCTTCTCATTGCTCACAACATTCCACAGATCCACTGCAGCAGCCCCTGAACAAACCTGGWTGAAAGTACAGCTCCTTCCCTACACTTTGCTTTACGGTACTGGAAATACAGCAACAGAGATTTGATGCATGACAGAGAATTAAAAAAAATGTTTGAAACACAAACTGAAGTAGCAACAAAGCAGTGAGACTACCATGCTTCAGAGTGTGCAAATACTGTGCAAATCTCAGCTTAATTTTCAGTGAAATCTCTGCTGTGCTAAGGAGACTTTTGTCCCACAGCTCTGAAACATTGTCCTACTGCATTGGCAGGACCAGTGGCYGCACAGGAGGTTCCCTCTAAACATCAGAAAATGTTTTTTGCTGTGAGGACAACCAAGATGTCACTCCCAGGTTGCTCAGGGAGGCTGTGGAGTCCTTGAAGATGGGTGAAAGYCATCTGGAGAGGGTGCTGTGCAGCCAGCTCTTTGTGGTCCTGCCTGAGCAGGGGGCTCTGACCTTACAACCTCCAGAGGTCCTGTCCAGCCTCTGAGCTCTGTGAAACCCAGTGTCAGCATTATCAAAGAGCCATTTTTCCTTCTCCTCCTCCCTTGTTCCAGGTGTCACCCCCTGCCAGAGCAGAGAGCAGGGCCTGCAGTGTGATGGAGATGGCCAGTACAGACCTTCCCAGCAGGACCCTGCCACCAAGAAATCCCTCTGTGTGGACAGCTCTGGGGCAGCCCTGGGCTGGACTGAAACAGAGGATCTCCTGACAGATGAGCAGTGCTTGGGTAAGTGGCAGAAGGAAATTATGGATATGCTTTGACCTCACAGAGGTGAAGCTTCCTTATGAAGAGCACTCTAAAGCTTATAGGGATTCACTGTTCCATAGTTATTCACTTTCCCATACTTGTGGCCTCTGCCTTAAGCCACATTCCTCCTTAGTTTTGCATTTCTTAACTATACTGGAGAAGTTATTTCTGGTAAGGGAAGAGAGAGAAGCAGGTTTCCTGCACTCTCTGATGGCTCTTAGCTTTTGATGTGTGCTGACCTAGTACTCTCTGCTTGAAAACCCAAAAGAGTAATGAGAGGGCTAATGAGAAAAAGCAGAATTGTTAATTTCTTTGTAAAATTATCCCTCAGCTGTGTATTCATGGGAAATAAAATATTTTCAGCCATGACCTCACAGCCACAACATAGCATCACCCTCTGGGTCCCTGCTGTAAGGCATCTGACTTAGGGAACACATCCTGGCAGGCTGGAGGAGGTTACTTCTGCAGGAATACAGCTGCAAAATGCTGGTTTTCAGGGATGAAAAACTGAAAAAACAAAGTCATCTATCAAACAGTCCCCAGACTGCCTGCAGTAAGGTCTAATTACACCTCTCAGCCTCAAAGCTTTTGCTTTTCCCCAGAAGTTTTTATTTGCTTGTCATATGATTGGTATTGAATTTAATGGAATATTTTTTCTGTTTAGAACTGATGTCATGTTGTGCTTTGAATTAGACGATGTCTTATGACAAGTGTGATCAGTGGAAGGAGTGTGAAAAGTAAAGTCCTCAGCTTTGAAGAGGTTGAAAATCTATCTTCAGTTAAAATGACTTTTTTTTCCTCTGAGCATGCTCAGAGACTGATCACAGTTATGAATATGAGGTGAAAGCCTTTGTTGATCTCAATCATGGAGTTGTTGGGATGTTTCTCTGCAGAAAGGACCCAGGATCTTAATTGTCCTGTCACCATGAGCCTTTCTGCTTGGGCATTTCTGRCTCTGTGCAGGATGGAGCAGTTGTAGATATTTGTGCTTAGTTTTGTGGGTCATGCTAGAAAATGTCACCACAAATATTTATGACTGTTGAAAATTAATTTATGACTGTTTGTAAACACAGCAACAAAGTGTCATGAAATCACAGAATGGCTTGGGTTGGAAGGGATCTTAAAGATCCTCTACTTCCAAGGCCCTGCTATGGGCAGGGTGAGCTGTGCTCTCTCAAATGTGTTGGTGTGTGGCGGTGTTCACAGGGGTCCAAGGACGAGGGAAGAGATGAGAATCTTGACTCCATGTTTCAGAAGGCTGATTTATTACTTTATGATATATATTATATTAAAAGAAAATTGTATATTAAAACTACACTAAAAGAATAGAAGAAAGAATTTCATCAGAAGGCTAGCAARGAATAGAAAGGAATGATGATAAAATCCTGTGACTGACCAGAGAGTCTGAGACAGATGGATTGTGATTGGCCATGAATTAAAAACAACCACATGAGACCAATCAAAGATGCACCTGTTGCATTCCACAGCAGCAGATAATCATTGTTTACATTTCATTTCTGAGGCCTCTCAGCTTYTCAGGAGAAAAATCCTAGCAAAAGAATTTTTCATAAAATATGTCTGTGACACTGGTGTGTCAACCTGTGGGCACACTGTGACCAACCCCCGGGCAACAGAGGTAGCAGCAGCCTCAGAAGGGTGGTGGTGGCACTGTGTGTCCTCTCACCAGCCTGTAACCCCTCTGCAGGGCACAGACAGGGCTAAACCCTCTGGAGCCTGGAGCCTCACCCCATTTAGTGTCCTTTGAGGTTTGCATCTCTAGACCCCATGAACTTTTTCCAGTGTGTGAACGGTGCTGCTTGTCAGACTCCTCACMCATGGGCAGGTCCAGTGCAGAGGGAGCAGGTAAAAGGGTTTGGTCAGTAAAGTGACAGGTGTGAAAAGTGGAATGAAGGTGTAATAAAGCAGCATGTAGGACCTACTAGCTTGAATATAGCCTTGGGGCTGAAGACAGTAGATGTGTTGGGAAGTTTTCTCTTTTCACAAACAGAACAGGACTGCTGGGGTACATTCCTCGAGCTTTAATTGCAGCATCAGCCTCATTACATGGTTGAGACAGTAGAAAGATGACAAAAGCTCACTTACTGCTAGCAACAGCCAAATATTTCTTTGTTACAGAGCATTTTAAAAACTTTCTAGCCAATAGCGTATTGCTAAAGYTCACAGACAGTTGTTCTAGCCAATCACTAAAAACACATGTACACCTGCTTCACACAATGCTTGCTTGTCTTCTTTCTGTTAACAATACACAATATTTCATTATTAAGCTTAAAACCTTCTACTGTCTTGCTAAGCATATTTTCTTACAGTCTTAAGGTCTATCTTAGCCAAGCCTAAAACTCAAGCTATTGTTTCATGTCTTGCTTGCTGTACTGTTGTAACTTTTTCTACTTTCAAACTTTGCAGCTGCAGCTATTTCTAATTTTTCTGCTCCTTCTGTTTCTAAGGCCTGCTTTTCCCAGCTTTCTGAAAATYTTACCTTTACTATTTCCCACARYTGAGATCAGGCTGTTGTGCTTCTGCGTTTCCTGTCTAACCAAGTGCTGCTGGAGCTGGCTCTTGTTTTTGTGACTGATTTGAAGAAAGTTGGTTCCCCCTTTGACTCAATAGTTGGTTCAATGCCAAGAACAAGTAATGAGAGATGGTAGGTCTGCTGCTGGAAGAGAAGCCTCACTGGAAAGTAAAATCCCAGCCCACTCCTGGCTAACTGTTTTTAAAACATCTTGTGACACTTTTTATTTCAAAGCAGAAATTCTACTCTCACACCAGCTGTCTCCTGCATTATCTGTGAGGTTRTATCATTTAATGAGCAAACCCCTTTCCCCACAGAATTCTTCAAGCTTAATTTCTACCTGAAGACTTYGTCTGTTTGCAGCATGGGAACTGATAATGCTATTTGGTTGGGGTTTTTTGTTGTCTTTTTTTTAGTGCTCAGAAAATTTGAAAGAGTTCCTGCCTCCAACCTAATTTATGGATCAGAAGAAGCTCAAATTCTTCAGTCTGAGTCATYTGGGGGAGACCTGCAAAGTACATATTTTCAGTGCATTTCAGGTGAGAAAACTGAGAAAAGCTGTAGAGGCAACACTAATAATTGTGGAAAATAATAATATTTTCCTATAATGAGTTTATAGTTAAGTTCCTGGATGAAGTATATGTTCTGCAGTTTGTCACCAATTTACTGCAAGATATTTACAACTTTTGGTGACCTTGGTTCAGAGATTGATGTTTCTTTCAGAAAGMAGTCCTCTGACTTTACATACTACTTCAGACAAGTCATCTGACTTTAAAGCCAGTTGATGTAGTGTGCAATATGAATGAGAACTGAGATTTAAACCAGGAAACATTCATCAGACTGTGCAAATGTGCAGACAAAAGAAGAATTAGGTTTTCAGAACATATGAAAAGACAGCTTTTACCTCTTCACAAATTACCTGATTGGCACATAAAATAGGAATAATCATAGTTGCTTATGTCAGAAGGGCATTATAAGGAGTTCAGAGATATTCCTCTGCCAAGTCTTGCAGTTTATATACTAGATTGCATCTATATTGTTTCAGTTGGTTCAGAATCACCTAAAACCCAGAGGAATCACCACACTGCTTTCAGGGTGCTTTGAGTCAGTCTCACCTTGTGTCTCCGAAAGGTCAGGCTGTGAAAGGAGGCAGAGGGATRTGTTCAAAGTAAAAACTCTCTGTAGTAACAGAGATGTCCAAAATTCTGACAAATCAGTGGCTTTGTGTCACATGCCATGGTCTAGTTGGAGCAATCACCTCTCGTGCTGAGAACTGAATATGTGAAGCCTTTTTTTTACTAGAATGATTTTCCTGCACGAGCTCATCCTGGCTCTATACTGTAAGATTTTTTGCACCTTCCCCTGAAAATGGAGACCTTCAAAAGCAAGACACTGAACTGAGAGAGCTTGAGAACAAACCTGGGGAAGAAATCATGCCTTTCTGCCAATGAGTCTGGTTCCATCTCTCTCATAGCTGTATTTTCTTTATAAGTTGTGTAAATAAATGGCAGCACAACTACAAAATATTACTGCYGAAGTTCTCATTGAGGGGTGAGGGTTAATCTTTCCCTCCCTAAGTCCCTGTAAGGTCAGATAGCTCAGCTTGCACTTCAGCTGATGTTTTGATCTAAGTTGGTTGATTTTATATTAAAGATTTGGAAAGTGTTTCACCTGGGCTAGGAGCAGAGCTGTGGGAGTAAGTTAATGGTGAGTGTGTAAGGGCAGAAGGATCTTCCCCTAAATCTGGAGGGGATGACTCTTTCTCTCTTACAGTGGCCAGGGGGTTGCTGCAGGGGCAGCCAGCATGATTGAAGAATTTGAAATTTCACTGAATCACAGAATCACAGAATTTCTAGGTTGGAAGAGACCTTTAAGATCATCGAGTCCAACCCATGTTCTAACACCTCAACTAGATCATGGCACCAAGTGTCACATGCAGTCTTTTTTTAAACACATCGAGGGATGGTGACTCCACCACCTCCCTGGGTAGATGATTCCAGTATTTGACCACTCTTTCTGTGAAAAACTTCCTCCTTAATTCTAGCCTGTATCTCCCTTGGCACAGCTTGAGACTGTGTCCTCTTGTTCTGTCTGTTGTTGCCCGGAGAAAGAGACCGACCCCCAGCTCACCACAGGCACCCTTCAGGGAGTTGAAGAGAGTGATAAGGTCACCTCTGAGTCTCCTTTTCTCCAGGTTGAACAACCCCAGCTCCCTCAGTCGTTCTTCATATGGCTTGTGCTCCAAGCCCCTCAGCAGCCTCGTTGCTCTCCTCTGGACACGCTCAAGCATCTCAACGTCCCTCCTAAACTGAGGGGCCCAGAATTGGACACAATACTCAAGGTGTGGCCTCACCAGTGCCGAGTACAGGGGAAGAATGACCTCCCTGCTCCTGCTGGCCACACYATTCCTGATACTGGCCAGGATGCCATTGGCCTTCTTGGCCACCTGGCACACTGCTGGCTCATGTTCAGCCGACTGTCAACCAGGACCCCCAGGTCCCTTTCCTCCTGAGCACTGTCCAGCCACACCGTCCCCAGTCTGTAAYGYTGCAGGGGGTTATTGTGGCCAAAGTGCAGGACTCGGCACTYGGACTTATTGAACTTCATCCCATTAGATTCTGCCCATCCATTCAACCGTTCCAAGTCCCTCTGCAAAGCTCTCCATCCCTCTAACAGATCSACACAYGCTCCCAGCTTAGTGTCATCTGCAAATTTGCTAATGAAAGACTCTAAACCCTCATCCATGTCATCAATAAAAATATTWAACAGAACTGGCCCCAGCACAGAACCCCGAGGGACACCACTRGTGACTGGCYRCCAGCTGGATGCWGCACCWYTCAYCMYYACTCTCTGGGCCCAGCCRTGCAGCCAGTTCCTAACCCAGCAAAGAGTGCTCCTGTCCAAGSCACGGGCTGCCAGCTTGTCTAGGAGTGTGCTGTGGGAGACAGTGTCAAAGGCCTTGCTGAAATCCAAATAAACAACATCTACAATCTTCCCTGCATCCACCAGGCGGGTTACCTGGTCATAAAGGGTGACCAGGTTGGTWAAACATGACCTACCCCTCCTAAACCCATGCTGRCTGGGTCTGATACCCTGGCCATCCTKTAAATTCKGTGTGATGGCACKTAATATAAATTGTTCCATTATTTTGCCAGGTACTGAGGTCAGGCTGACTGGTCTATAAAACTTGATGTTTCCCTCCTTCCTATCACTCTGATATTTGGCACAACCTCCTTGCCATGGGGTTACTGTGTCAGGCAGATGTGATGTGCTGGCAAAGTGSTTCATGAGAGTCCTGCCTCAGACAAAATTATCCAGCAGACTTTAAATATTTGGGTGTGTGGTCAGACCTGTCTCAGCTGTTTATATCATCAGGTGATGAACAACTTTCTGCATTAATTTAATTAAATTTAACGTCCTTAACTCTCTATAAAATAGTTGAGTACTAAAGTTCATTTGGCTAATTAAATTTGTGTCTGATAGACGTAAGGAAATCTGCATAAGTGGCAGTAAGCAGTGGAATTTGTAGCAACCATTTTGCATGTGAAGTGCTTGGAAACCTAAAATTTCSTTCTGTTTTTCAGGCTGTGAGAGGGAAGATGCCTGTGGCTTTGCAACTGTAACTCCTGCTGGTACTGAAGTGCTCTGTGAGTTATACAGTGCTGCTGAAGCCAACTTCAACTGCGCCACCTCTGGATTGGTAAGAATGATCATATTTAAAAATATATGTTTATCATAGTGCTGAGGTTCAATGTAAGTAAAGATCACAGAAGAAAGGCAGGCTGTCACCTGAYACCTTGGACATTGCTCTTCCCCATGGCAGTGATAAATCCCTGCAAGTTGGTGAAGAAGCTACATCCAGATGTTTCCAAAAATGACATCTGAACACCTCAGTGTTTGAAACATCACACAGCACTGTTGTCCCTAAATCATGCTGAGCACCTGCAGATAGGATATCAGGTTAGTTTAAAAAGAGGGTTAATCTGGATAGTCCAAACCAGAAGTAGCCAGGTCAGTAATCAGGCCACCTGAAACAATTCTACTTTCTGAGTCCCTTCCTCTAGCCCAGGGTTTGAACTGTGTGCTCTTTATCACTGTGCTGTTTTCCTATTCACTATTTTAAACAGGAATATGGCATTGAGGAGCTGAGATCTCAGTTGGATAGTGTAAAAATTGTCTGTATGAGAAAGACTAAAAAATGTCCACTTGGAGCTGTGCTGTGATAACCTTTGTGTTGCTCATTGCTCCCCATTGGTTTCTTAATAAAGAAAATGTATTTTAGGAGAGGAAAGCCGTTAGGTTGTATTTATTTTGCTTGCCTGTTTTCTGTCTCAGGTGCAAGGTGTCCTGGGGAACCCTGCTGCCACTAGCATCAGTGGCCTCAGCTGCTTACTGCGTGTCAGGAACCCAGAGGGAGATGCACTGATGGCCTTTTTGAAGAGAGGTACCAGATGTGAATCCCTCACCTAAACCTGATTCTGTGTCCAAGCTGGTAGTTACTTCTGTAGAGGATCAGGACTAAATTTGGGAGCATCTTTGTTTAAGAAGATGCAATATTTTAAAGAGCTCAACATTTAGTGACAGTCCAGAAGCTTCAGCAAATCTTTCCTTCATATCTTGTTCCCTAGAAATTAGGAATACTTTTGTAAACCATATTGATGATTTTTGCCAGCAACTAGTCCCATAAAACCTCAAAATCTATGCAATGTATTTTAGTTATGACTTCTTTTAACTAAGCAGTTTGTTATTTGAATACATAAGGCATTATTAATGACCACCCAGTACATAATTTAATTTCACTTTACTTTTGATTGTGAATTGTTCTAGTAATATACCAGCCAAGAAATAAATTGATCTCCATGAATCCCAAAACATTTCAGCTGAACTAATGAATGCATGAGAAAACCTTTATTTATTTATTTATTTATTTATTTATTTATTTATGGCCTGAGTGTGGCTGATAGCACCACATCCATTGTGCATCCAGCTTTAATTGTCATGCCAAACTGGAAGCAAGATAACCAAATGCTGCAGGGTTTGAGTCAAAACTCTTTGGTTGTACCATATTCTTTGTATTTCTATCCAAACATCTGAGGCACTACTTATTAATATTGATAAAAATAGAAGTCCCCTGAGCTAGTTGTGATTGGTATAATCTTTTAAATACCAGATTGTGACGGTGTTCACAGAGGTCTTAGGATGAGGGAAGAGACAGGAATGTTGACTCCATGTTTCAGAAGGCTTGATTTATTATTTTAYGATACATATTATATTAAAACTATACTAAAAGAATAGAAGAARGGATTTCATCAGAAGGCTAGCTAAGAATAGAAAAGGAAGGAATGATAACAAAGGCTTGTGTCTCRGACAGAGAGTCTGAGCCAGCTGACTGTGATTGGCGATTAATTAGAAACAGAAAACATGGGCCAACCAAAGATTCATCTGTTGCATTCCACAGCAGCAGATAACCATTGTTTACATTTTATTCCTGAGGTCTCTCAGGTTCTCGGGAGAAAAAATCCTAAGGAAAAGATTTTTCATAAAATGTGTCTGTGACACCAGATCTATTCTAGTTTTCTAGATCCAAAATTCTATGAATGATGCCTTCCTAGTTAACAGRAACCTTAATTGCAGATGCAGGTTTGCTGGCCAAATTGCACATTTTACTTTTTAAATGAGATAATTTTTTTTCATTTTTATCTGAGAGTTACTAACAGTGTAACTGAGTGCTTGAGGGTGGAATATTACCAACCTCACCGCATAGATCAGTTTAGATCAGTTTAGGAGTTTACATTATCCGTTTGTAATCAGTGCATTACAAYCAGCTACTCAGGAATAGTGGCACCACATCATTTGATGATCTTATCTTGCTTCTGAAACTCAAAGTCCAGAAAAAGACTTTTAAAACTGAGTTTTGATCATAAAACTTTCAACCAGCTCCAGTTTGCAGGAAATTCAAAAACATTCCTTGAGCCTCTTTCCCTTTGTGTCTCCCCAGGACAGGAATTCAGCTCCTCTGGACTGAAGGCCTTTGAGAGGACTGACTTCCAGAATGTTCTGTCGGGCGTGTACCGCTCCCTGGTGCTCCCAGCAGCCAGCACATCCCAGACTGATGCTCAGCTGCTCTGCAGGCAGGAGTGCAGCCAGGACTCCTGCTGTGATGGGTTCATCCTGAGCCAGCTCCTGCTGGATGCAGGTACTGCCTGCCTGCCCAGGAAACCAAAGCTAAATGAGTAGGATTGGACACAGAGCACCCATCTTTGCACCATACCTGTCTCTACATCACTGACTTTTCTTTGGTGTTGAGAAGGTTTGAATAATGCCCAAGACCTGAGGTWGCAACCTGCTCTTGGAACCAAAATGGGCATTTTGAAGGGAAAAGCCTGACAGAGTTCCAGCAATGCTCTTGGGAGCATGGTGGGACTCTGTGCAGGGCCAGGAATTGGACTCAGGGATCCTTGTGGGTCTCTTCCAACTCAGCCTGTTCTCTGTGTGTGTGACATCTCCATCTGGATGAGACAAATTGTTCTGAAAACCTCTCTCCACACATAGACAGCTTGGTTACCAGAAGTTGGTGCCTTTCAGCTGATGCAGGAACTAAGAAGGTGCCTCCAGACAGAGTTCTTCTGGTGCAAATGAAAGTCAGCTTCCTTTTAAGAGCAGGAAAAAAAGGATTCCAGACAGAATTATGTTATATTATTGCATGCAGAAATGCTAAAATCTCCCAGGTCTGGATGTCTGTCTAGGAGAACAAGTGGTAGTGGATTGGATGGAGTCTGGCAGAGGTGGGACTTTGGCACAACCAGATTTTTGCCAACAAGTTCTAACACTTTATGCCAGTGCTTACTTTTTGTAGTTTAGCTTCAAGCTCACATAGTATTGCCTTTCCTCCTGGAGATGCATTTCCTGTAGGAAATGTGAAGTTTTAAATGACATGCCTCAAGGATTTAAAGACAAGCTCTATCAACAGCCAGGAGTTGGACTTGATGATTCTTATGGGTCTCTTCCAACTCAGGATATTCTATGATTCTGTGAAATCCAGGCATGTGCTAGTGGTTGATATGTGACAAGCASTTCAAGAGTTTGGAGTGGAAACTGATCCTAGATTTAAGAAAATCTGTGAAAATCTGTCACAAATTATCTGTGAAAGTTTTCAAGAAAATATTTTCAGAAAATTATTCTCTGTTTTGGCATCTCTTACTTTTTTTTTTTTTTTCATCACAGTATTCTAGATGATCTTGTAAAGTCCATTTCTCTATATATTTACAATCAAATTTTGGGTTCTCTCTACTTGTGAGTCTAGAAGGTGAATATCTCTTTGGTTTGGGTGGCTATTTGGATCAGTTCCATAGGTAAATGCATTACTTGGACTGGCATTTTACTTAAAAAAAAAAAGAAAAAAGAAGAGAAAGGTAGTACATTCAATATCTTGTGTACCCAGTCCATAAAAACAAACTAGAGAGGGCGTTCTAAAACCTTAGAAATGCCTGAGCTATGACACCAAGTGCAAAGCAAGAGCTGAGTATTGTCTAGAAGTTATKGTAATTTTTGATGCCAGAACATGTTGCCTTAAACACTCTGGTCCCCAAATCACATCACTGTGCTGGGRAGACTCAGGTCTGGGATGGCTGAAATCAGGCACCAGTTCAGGAACCCATTGTAGTAAATTTTATTTTATTTTTTTTATTCAGAACCTGAGATTTTAAGACCATCAAAGGATTGGATGTGTCTCTGTGGTGCTATAAAGTGCTGAGAACATTTTTGGGTATTATCAGATAACAGTAATATTTCATTAGGTGATAATAGTATGTGCCTCAAATCCCTAAAAAAAAGGCTGTGAATGTTTAGTTTGGGCATGAGTAGCTAACCTTWGCACTCAAATTTGAACATATGAATCTAATTTGCTTATTTAGCTTTGGGGTTGTTTATTTTTTTTGGTAGCAATGCTGAAAGGTACCTCTCTCAGTGACACAGGTTCAGCTGGAGCTTAGAGAAAGTGCTGGGGGGCTTGGGTAGGTGCAAAGCCTCAGTGCAGTGATGCAGCTGTGTTTTTTCCTGTCCCAGGTACCATTCTGTGCAGTTTGCTGAGCTCCCCAGATGTGCTGATCTGCAATGCCAAAGGATGGAGTCCAACACCAACCTCAGCTGTGGGGGAGGTGTGTAAAGGTGTGAGCTATGATGAGAAGGAGAAGAGGTTTTCCTTCACCCTGGGAGGACAAGWGTTCAGTGGAAGTAAGTGAATTACCTCACTTTACATCAATTCTTCTTAACTGTTGTTTAGACACTGTCTTATTCACCAGTCTGCCCTTGTGCTCCAATGCTTTTTTCAAGTAAATCCATATCACAAGAGAATAAGAATTCTCTGGCTGGATGTATTGATGGATAAATGGACCTCTCACATWTTGCCACATGAATATTAATGAAAGTTGAGACTGTGTTTAATATATCACTCTGTAATACTTGCAGCATTTAATTCAGCCAGATCCAAGCCAATAATCTGAAAGAAAGGTAAARTCTGTAGCAAAGATAAAATGGAGATGTTCAGACCTACATGGTAAAAGCAATGATAGGAAACGGAGTAAAGTTTGGCACCCTGGACCCAGAGTAGCCCCATGACACCTGGGACCTTCTTCCTTAGACTTTTATATTGTAATGAAGGTGATGCATAATTTAGTGATGTGTTTTCTATGCAATTTCTGAGCATTAAAAAAGCATGGTTAATTTAAACAGCTGTTCTAACAAATTTTTTTCTTTATTAGCTTCTCAGTTGATGGAAGAGGCAGAAAGAAATTTCACTACCTTTCAGGAAATTTACCTGTGGAGAGGTGAGTTATCTCACAGAATTTCTTACAAAAACTTATGATGAACTGTAGGGTGTGACAGAAGTCAGTTCTATAATGGAAATGTCATTGTCACTTAATTTCATGTTATCCAAATTAAGACATAACTCAGAAGCCTATTGGCAGGGATGTGTAATCTGGAGTAAYTCTTCTACTGCCAGTTTAATGAAATTTGGGTAAAATCTTGTGTCTGAGATAACTTTTAGTACTCTTGAAAACAATATCATGAAGACACCTGACTTTGCCACATCAGTCTCCAAGTACCATAATAATTTGGCACTTTATGCCTAATTACATGGGTTCTGTTTATTGGCAGAATAATTGTATTTTTTTTTTTTCTGAATCTCACCATGTACATGGCAGGACTTGCACAAATGATCTGTAATAATAATTTCTACTTTGTAAGTGCACAAAAYCTTCAGAGGGCTGATGCTGAATACAGAATGACTGTGGATGTGGCATTTATTTTTGACACCCAAACAGTGYATTTGGGTTTAGGTGTTCCCCTGAGCTATACAGAGATGGTTTTGCCCATTCTTGATTCAACATTTGGAGGAACTACCAAAGGAATTTTCCTAAGTGGTGCACTTTATATATTTGTTCAACTTTGGGAGCTGAGGATTATTTTGTCTTGTGAAAGAAAGATAAAGGGAATTATTCTGCTCTTGATTTCTGCTTCATTCCAGACTCTGACATGGTCACCCGGATGAAAACCTCTCTGTGTGAGGCTGCTGCTTTGGAGACAAAGGATGATCTGGTGTTATCAGGTATTASAGCAATAGCAGACAGAGCAGGCAACAGAAAAGAGCAGGGAGGGAGTGCAGAATTTAACCAGAAAATATCATGTACTGCTATATATATTTTCATTATGAYATAGGCATTTTAAAGTCCAGAGGATTTCCCTAAAGCAGGATGTCTGATACAGGTTTTGAGAAAGATGTTCAACATGTAGGCCTGGCTTTATAATTCTTACCTTGCCAGGACAGGCTGCAAATTAAAGTGTTAAAATGTTAAATGTGAGATCTGTTCTTTCAGACTTACTGAGCTGAAGAGGCACAGGAAATATTATTTGACTGAGAAAAAAATTTCATATAAGCCCAGGAATTAAATCCCTGGCCTGGGTACCTGGGCATCTTTACTGCTACTTACAATGTGATTGTAAATACAGGGCATAGAGAAACCCAGGATGAAATGCAATCACAGGTGTTTCTTCCATGCATGATGACAGTGAGGGACCTGTGAGCTTCTCTTAGCTCCTTTGTTATTCCAGGGTTTGCTCTTTTTTTTATGAAGTCATGTATAGGTCCAAAATAATTTGTAGGAAGTTACTGGAGTTCATTGGGGCCTTCAGCACCATAACCCTAAGAGAAACTGAGTAGTGGAGTTTGCTGAAATCATCTTGATTCATTTTTAATGAWTTATAATTTTTGCTGAGGAGTCTTGATGAATGTCTGAGTGCATGATTTAATATGTGCAAAATCCTAAAAGAAAGTGAATTGCTTATGGTATTTAAAAGGAAAATAAACTGAACTAATTAAAAACCTAAAAATGTCCATTTACCTAGCAGAGATCCTATACAGTTAGGGTTTTTTTAAAGTCTAGACTTAAAAAAGGAGAGAAAAAAATGCACTTACTACAGTGGTTGAAATTATCTTGCGTTTACCTGCCAAGGCATGARTGCAGCCCTCAGGGTTCTCCATTTACCTTGCTGGGGCTGATGATATCATTAAAACCTGCAGTTATGCAAGGAATGCAGTTTTTACCTCCATCCTTAAATCTTAGTCTTGGCACCAGCTATTCAAGAGAAACTGAAGGTTGAAGTTATAACTTGAGAGGTAACAGGAATTACAGGTTACCTTTTTTAGGAAGTCATGAATGCATCTGGGAGAATGTCTACAGAGGTATTATCACTTGATAATCATTTGTAAAACACAGGATAACACATATTTTCTAGTTTCTGATAGAAAAGTCAAAGCTACAGTGCATTTTCAGCATATGAGTAGGTCCTTCAGCACTTCAACAGCAATTATCAGCATGTCTTTACTTCTTGTTTTCATTATGGTCTGATTATTTCACTGCATGTGAGATTAATACAAAGTCTCACAATGTTGGAACTGGGGATGAGGTCTGCTGATGATTTTTGATAAATAAGAAAGTGTTTATGAAGAAATTTTTAAGAGATGAATGAAGAATGTCCATTTCTTTTAATACTGGACCCTTATTTAAGGGGATGAATTTGGGAACAAGAAAATAGCTGTGATTGATTGTTTCAGAGGGAGCTCAGGAGATATAAATCATTGCATACATGTCTAAAGGTCACAAGCAGGTGACAGAAATGAGTTATTTAATGTGGTCTGTGGGAGCATAAATTCAGAGAAATGAGCTTAAATGACTGAAATAGGTATTAAACTTGTCAAGAAAACTTTTAAGACTGAGAGGTGTAAAAGACTCTCAAAGGAATATAAGGAAACYTCTCTATTTTGAATTAACAAAACTTAAATTGGGGGATCACAAACATCCTTTGAATCCTCATACTTATATCCTCTGAATCCTTACCCTTCACTGTTAGTAAATTTTGTTGCATGACAGAGTAGAGCAAACCCTCTAATTTCTAGAAGCAGGAATTCTCATCTAGTTTTTGAGTGTTGGAAATAGTCTGGCAGTGCTATTTTGTACAGTGCAGCTCAGTGAGGAGACACTGCCTACAGGAGAGTCACTGTGGGTGGACAATTCTGTTATTAAAAGCAGGCTTTGCTGTATTCTAGCCCTACAAAATGATTGCAGCTGTTTTACTGAGAAAGGCAGAATTTTATRTATAAATAAATTTAATTCATTCCAGATCATAGTTAATTTTTTTGTGGGATTCTTTGTTTGTTTGTATCTCAGATTCCACAAAGGATCTTTTCTACCTAATGGACAACAGCCAGATACAAAGTGACCAGAACTACTCCCTCCCTTACCAGCAGTATTGGGTCTTCAGGCAGAAGTACTCAGCTGAGGMAGCTCTGCTGTGGTGTCTCACACGTAAGGCATCATGGAGACTGTTATTCTGCAGGGGATAACAACTAACTAAAATCTTTTAACAGATGTTACAGTAGTGATGAGTAAAAACTTTAGACTTTGAGATTTTTTTTTTGTAGATAACTCCTAAAATTTTCATGGAAATTGCCAATGGGGCACCTGTTTATTTCTTACAGTCTTTGCCTGCCATGGCAGAAAGGGTGCCCATMATTCACCACCAGGGTGCCCCTCTCATGGGCAAGAGGAGTCAAAGGTACAGCTTGGGCARTGCCCTGCTGTTCTTGAAGTGTACCACTCCAAAYAGGGAGGTGGAGTAGTGGTWAAAGAAGGTAAAATGCAGATAATTKGGGTYAGTGATAAATTACATTTTAATGCAGTAAATGGAGGAGAGTTTCTAGTTCTACCAGGAAGTCAKAACTAAGAGTACTAAACAGTGCACAAACAGCACTGTAAGAGGTCAGTAAAGCTATTCCTGTTTAAAATTAAGCATTGACACACATGTTTACAGGAGCTATTGACTGGTAATTAAGAAATAGGTTTGACATCTTTGGTTCTTTTCTGAAGGTGTGCTCTTACCCTGGGACAAACTTCAGAACAAATTGCTGTGAGCAAATGTCTTGAATAGTTGATTCTAGGAGAGTTATGTTTAATTTTGTGTGATATTTGAATGCTTCAAAAATATTTTTTGTAAAAACTTGAGTCATTGTAGACATTATTGTCCTTTTCATTTGTTAGAAACCACGACTGATGCAGAGTTCTGTTATGATTGTATAATTTGCATGTCAGATTTACTAAAAACCAAAGATATATTTATTAATTAAAATCTTAGAGAGAGACCAATGCACTGGAGTAAGGCTTGTCACAGCTGGGGAATTAATCTTCCCAATTAGTTGTGCTGGAGCYCCTTTCCTCTGCTCTCCAGGTAAACCTGCTCTTCAGTGCCACTGGGGCCAGAATGTGTCCCTCTTTCTCTTGCACTTTAAATTAATTAAATWAATTAATTGGCAGATTAGTAGGATAATATTGAAATTCTCCCTTTTAGTTGTTTGCTGATGGATAGCTTTGCTCTGAAAACATGAAGGGGRGCAGAGAGGGAAAGGAACCCTCATCTGTGTAACTGTTCATGACTTTGCTTCCCAGGTTGTGCCCAAGAGGAAGAGTTCTGTCGAATGGCAGATCTGCAAAGTGCCACAGRCAAATACTTTGTGTGTACCCTCTATCCAGAGGCACAGATTTGTGAAAGCAGCATCAACCAAATACCAGGAAACTGTGCAACTGTGCTACCCTGGCARCCACAGACACTGTACCATAAAATAGGCAAGTTTTGGTATTTGGATGTATAATGTCTGCTCTAACCCTGGGAATGAAAGCCAGTGTTTGGGCTCTTGGTTCTGAGATAAAAAGTCTGCATGTATAAATGAGTCTTGGGATGTGATGGTGCAAGGAAGGTCAGGCTGTCTGGGATATGGTTTTTMATTTTCAGTTCAGAATGGAAAGATATCAACCATGAATTTCACTCTGTCCACCTCACCATTCCCAAATCAGAGAGGCCAAGTGGATCTCAAATTTGTATATCAGCTTTAGCCCTTTTTATAATATGTCTGAAATAGGAATGTCATTCAGTCTACCATTAAATTTCTATGGTAGCTAAATAATGCAAAAATTGAAAGCACTGAGTGTACTTTTTATATTGCTTTAAGTATTTTTTGGCAAATGCAGAGCTATAGATGTGAATTTTAACCTTTGCTCTTTGGATGTTTGGGAAGTTCAATGTTTTTCTCATAGGGCACATGAAAGGAAGCTGGACAAACAAGCCTGTTTTCACTGTACAGGAACATGTAATTTTGCTGTGACAAATGTAAAGGTCCACTGAACTGAGCTATTCAATCATGTCATTTTGGGGAGCCTAAAGGGCAGCATGGGCTGAATAATGCATGAACACAGTGGAGTCTTCCAGTCTGGAGCTGTATCCCAGTTTAAGGCCTTGTGGAATAAATAGTATCAATACAGGTCTCAGAAACAAAAGGCCTGGCTAACAGTCTTTCCTTGGTGATGTAATTTGCTAAGCTTTCAGAGCCTTCACTTGATGAATTTTTATTCATCTTCAGGCTTTGCAATCAGAATTTTCTGTGATAGCATAAAAATATCTTTTAATCAACCAGAGCTCAGCATAAAAGCACAGACTGGACCCCTACCATTTGATTACTTGGCCAGTATTTGTATATGATAAAATTAAACTGATTATTCCAATTTTGTTTTYCTTTTTTCCTTCTAGTGACTCTTAAAAGTTCTGTGAAGAGCTTCTACACACGTGTACCATTCCAGAAAGTAACAGAAATCTCAGTGAGGAATAAGACTGACATGAGCAGAAAAGCTGTTTCAGATGGGTAGGACATGAATGATCCTTTGTTCTCCTTGGAATTTAAACCATGTCTAGAATTCCAAGGCTGTGTTATGCAGATACAGGAAATCAGATGTGTTGATTGAAGAATTGCTTTGTTTGAGAGTATTTAATGAAGAAAAGATAACATATGGTTTAAAGGAGATTTATAACTGAATATTATATAAGTATAATATTATATTTATTATTATACATAWTAATACATATAATTATTAATTATAGACATGAAAATTCTTACTTATAATGCTACTAATTACCAGGTGGCCTGTTAAATCCCTCACCAATGATACACCAAATCAATTTAGGCTGATATCTTTAGGGCAGATCTCAACATAATCATCTAAATTAATAGATGGAGTCTGATAAGTATACTAATCAAGCATAATTTCATCTACATATGGAAAATGTATGGAAGTGTGTGTATGCTGGTTCTTCAGCCTTATTGTGAAAGGCATCCCTACAGGTTCTCAGTGTCTAATGCCAGCTTGGATAATGTTTTTCCTTTCCCAGGTTTTTTGAGTGTGAGCGTTGGTGTGATGCTGACCCCTGTTGCAGAGGATTTGGCTTTTTTAATGACTCCCAGATGACAGGTATTTCTCCCGTTTTTGTTTCTAAAACAACTTCAGTCTTTTATCATTATCCAGATTTTACCCTTCTTTTGCTCTGAAGTGCACTTTAAAAGCCCTTTCAGATCTCATGCACCTCTCTTCAGCACCGTTTTGGGTAACCATAACCATTTCTAGGAGTTCAGCCCAATGACACATTCCACATTTCAGAAATTATTGAGAAAACTTCATGAGAATGAGTCCTTAACAGGCTACAATTCCAACAGCATAAAATTCAAATGGTAAAACTCCAGTTTTTTCTCATTCATCAAACTGTCTTCAAATGTGTTGCTTGATTTCTTTTAGTGATTTTTCCCCTTTTATGTTGTTTCAGTTTTTGAAGTCTAAAGGACTCTGAAACCTAAATATCACTGAAATTAGGTGCATGCAAGCACATAATATCTATGGATATACTGGGGCAGTTTAGTCTTTTGGCTTGTTTGGTTGTCTGACCTTCTCTGCTCCCAAATTTTAGTCTTCTGCTTGAGGAAAAAAGTCTTCACCTCATGTTTGAAATTGGATACCACTCAGCTCAAAGTCAATGAAAAGGATTTTAATATGTTATTAAAAATTCCAATTTAGGCCACTGAAATGTGTAACTCTGTTTTTGRTGGAGTCATGTGCTAATCAGCTCTCCCTGAGGCCATTAAATGGGCTGGTTTGATAATGCATTTTGGAATTTGAAACACTTCAGAAATATGTATTTTTAATTCCTTTTTTTGTTCAGTAGACAAAATTTTCACTTGGTCAAAAGTGTGGGACTTAGAAAATTATTATCCAGTGTATTTTAGATAAGAATTAATGTGCAAATAAAAAATARTTGATAGTTTTCATGCCTCCTTATGATTATATGAAATTTGAAGTCTTAACTAAATATGACTTTGAGTTTCTTGAAGTACTTCTAAAATAAATTAAAAAATTTAAGGTGCCCAACATGCAAAATGGACCCATTTTTATTTTATCTGATTAATATTTTATATATATGAGATTTCAGACATCCAGTCTTGGCACTCATAYGGTCAAGAGAACTAGTAGTGATTTTAACATGAGCTGAAATCTTCAATGAAACTGTGTTTCAAACCCTCCATATTTTTCAGGAACAARATTTTTTACAGTAGGGCTTTGAAAGAATTTTTATGTTGATGTAAGTAGGAGACATGCTTCAACATACATGCAGATTTTTAATTACATTAACATGGAAAGGCTCCTTGCTCYGATTTGTGACCTTTGCTCAGTGAAATTCTCTATGATTTGGATTATAATGGATTTTGATGCTGATAGTCTCCTCCCCTCATAATTAATTCAGTGAGATTTTTCAGCACTAGTTTCAATCACCTGCCTCATTTCAGGTATTTCCTTCCTATGATTTCTAAGTCAGTTGCATTTCACTCARCATCAGTGGAACCATGCTGTGTTCTTTTTCCTCACAACACTCTCAAGAAAAGGAAAATTTTCCTCCTTATTTCTATAATCTTGTGCATCCTTGGCAGGTGGGAAGATCGTGTGTGTGACTCTGAACAGCCTTGGAATCCAGACCTGTGCTGAGGAAACAAGGAGTGCTTGGCACATTTCAAATTGCAMTTCACCAGATGCTGAAGTGAAAATACATCCATTTGGCTGGTATCAAAAGCCTGGTAAGTGATTCAGGACACATGACCTTTTTAATGGATTTCTACACATTGAAGTTTGTTATTTGGCYGCAGTGTAAAAAAATTCCAGCTTCCAGCTGTAGGACCATTTGCAAGGACCTCAAGCAGACAAAGCAAACAATTACATGCAAAGAAAAGAATGGTGCAATTTAATGTCCATTTTAATTGAAAAGGAATAGCAACACATCAAAGATGCCTCATTTAATTTCTTATATTCTATCAGAAACTTTTGGCCAATGTCAGAATTCAAATATATTTTGCCTCACTGCACAGTCCTGATCAGGAAATCATTCTTTGTTTCTCACTCCTGGGCTTATGGTTTTACCATCCATGTGGATGCATAATTACAAAAGATTTGGATTTGCTACAGAATTGAAAATTCCCTTGTGGTTGTTTTGGTAAAGAAAGGACCAAGAACAAATKCCAAAGCAGACCTGTGTTTTTCAAGCAGCAAGAAGCCATCAGGTGTTTAAACAGAAGAGCAGTTATGAGATGTGTTGTTTTCTAGGGAGGAATCAAAACCACTCCTAGTCAAGATAGATTTTATTTTCTGTGGAGAAAKAAAAGCTTCATTGCTCTGTTAAAAACTTTAAATTAGTTTCCCATTTGTCACACTCCTTTTGGGCAGGTCTAGTTCTAATTTGTTAAGCTCTGATTTCACATGACTGAAAGAATAAGGAAAGCAATTGCCCACCTGAGTTGTCTCCCTTTATGGGAGGACAGCCCCTTTCTTGGTCACACAGACACAACTCCTGAGCAGAGAGCCCCCATGGGGGTAGGTCTGGTGATATTGACAGAATCAGGGAAAATTTTTGAATAAGGAATATTTTTTTTCTGCTTTTATACTTGATTATACCCTTAGTTCTTGGAGAGTAGAGAAGGGCTGATAGCTGAGAGGAGAGGAGGGCACAAAACATGGTATATATTGTCCAGGGAATGGGATAGAAAGATAATTCAGTTAAAGTTGTGTAGAGATGGATCAGATTTTGTGGCAATACATTGTATTTTACAGTGTTGATAAATAAAACCTTCATTCACACTCTAAGTGTCTGAAATATGAACTCAAGGTGGAGCGAAGACGGGGCAGCAGAGGTTTGGATACACTTCCATTTCTTGGATTAGTTTTCCTTTTGTGGGCAAAGAACCAACAGAAAATAAAGGCTGTTTCTCACATGCCAGACAGAGGGATGATGAAGAGGAGCCCTGATGTATGCAAAGTAGGGCATGTTAAGAGAGACAGTGACATTTCCTTATGCATCGAGGGAGCTACAGATGTGTTTCCACCATAACACCCAGCAGGGCACAGATGTTTATGCAAATGGAGATATTTACAGACAAAAATTTGTATCAGTTCTGCTGGTGGGTTGAGGGTCTGAGAACCAGGAAAAGGAACAAAAAGGTTCTGAGGCTAAAAAGGAAAATGAGTAAAGTATGAAGGAGTGATTTACTGTAGCAGTGGGAYATTGGCAATACAGTCTGTGGGTGTATTCCACAGTTTGGTTTGAGGAAGGCACTTCTGTCTCTGTGTTTCATAACAGGCTAAGTTGATGTGTGACCTGTTTCCTGCACAGCTCTGATCATGAAYTATTTGATTTTGTAGAGTCAGAGCWGCAGCTCAGTCAAAAAGGAACATAAAGCAGCATTTCAAAGACTTTTTGGATAAGACTTTTCCCAATCCTTCACTGCTGTGAATGGGAAAACCTCTGAGTTTTTAGAAACGTTTATCAGTTACATGCATGGGAAATACATACTGGAAGAAGTTAACAGAAAATCTGATCTGTCTTCATCTTCTGTAGGGATGGTCATTTATTATGTCTTAGTGCAGAATTTATAACTGGTTTGACTAGCCAAAGTGTTCTACAAAATATGAATGCACAGGGAAACTTATAATTTTTATTATTTGTGATTACATAATATTTATGGGAAGTAGTAGCAAATGAGAAATTTTTTTGTATGGAAATGAATATGAGGTTTTATGTATGATGAATTCTTATTTGAACTTCAATTTGGAAAGTGTTGTGCTGGAAACTGTCTTGTTTCTAGTTCATATTTCTGAGGAATTCCAGTTTGCTGGAAACAGAGAGAATCTTGTCTCTCTCCTGGTGCAGAAACCTGAATACAGAGAGGGGCATAGAAAAATCCACAGAAATACTGAAATGAGTTGTTCATAACTTCATCTCAAAATGCATTTTTAGAAATGTTTATAAATACAGAAATTTAGGGAAGTCTGATTTCATGTACAAGTTCAAAAGTATTAGCTAGCACAGCAGCCTTGCATCCTAACCCTTGCTGTTTGTGGGGAGAAGATGCAACATCCAGATCTGAGAAGTAGTGCTGGAAATATTGAGTATCATTGCATTTTAAACCTTCAAGTATTATTGTTTTCAACATTTATTTATTATTTATATTGTTTTCTGCTTTTAGCTGACTTGAAGAGCACCATTCCCAACCTGTGTCCACCTGTTAATTTACCTTTCARGCCAGAAAGTGGTAAGTGTATTTGTGAATTGAACAAAAACCAACACCAAACATCTCCCCCCACCCTCCCCCACCAAAAAAGAAAAAAAAAWAGAGAGCAGTAAAAACCTCCCCATCCTCTATTTTGTACATATTGCTGGAAAATTGCACTATAATGAAAGTGTTCCCCATGAGGTCACTCCTTTAGGTGTTTACTCATTTTCATTATTTGTGTATCATTTAAAATAAAGACCTTTCWTGTCCACAATGCTGACCTAATTTTTCACACTCACCTGCCACATGAGACAAAATATTTGGCAGGACTGATGAAAAAATTTATTTATGAATGTGGATGTTGCTTCACTTTCCAGATACAATAAATCTTATGGCGATCACATGTGCTATTTTRAAAGTGGGTGGATCTTCTTAGTAAATGAAACTTAGCTGCTCTCTTTCAGGGCTTTGTGTCTACTGACCCCTAAAAATCTATGCAAATTGTCAGCAGCTACAGGCTTCCCTGAAGTGTCCTTTCCAGAAATAAACTGCATAGCTGCAGAATGCTGTGTCTAACAGAAAGGAAGAGAATGGACTTATCTAATAATTGAAAGCTTATTAGAAATCTCAATTTAACCCTCCAGTTATACTGAAATTGAGAAGTCACTTCCATCRCTGCCTTTGATTTTCTGTTTGGTCTGAACAAATATTAATCTGATTGAATCTTTCTTTAAACCATATGTAACTGAGCATGCAGGAGACTTGATATTTGCAAAGAATTTTCAATACTCAGTTCAGAATTTATATGATCTGTCTTTTCCTCATATCCATGACCACGAGTCACAATCAAGTTTGGTCTATTTTTTAGTAGAATTTGTCCTTTTTAAATGATCATTTTAATGCAATAGAAAGAAAATTCCTGTCTTTGTAGGTAAGCAGTAATAATTTGTGTGTGAAACACTTTGAGGAGGTGGTGCAGGAGGCCTGGCCTGTAGGTTGGGCAGTTCAACTCCTTTGCCAAGGATGTTGAATGTTTTTCCCCTGGGATTTGGAAAACAACTTCACTGAAGCTTTCTTCCTCCCAGAGTGAAGCTTGGTAGTAATTTTGTCATTTTCCTTTTATGTTTTTCTTGCTTGCTTAAAGCTAGGAAAACAGTGGCCTAAGCAGCACTTAGGAAAATCAGGAAATTATGTCTTTCTGCTGTTTGCTTTTGACTCTAAGGCTGCCCAGAACAGCAGCCCCAGCAAGTGAGGTTCTCATCCTTTGTAACAACCCTGATCTATCACATCCATTTCCAGGCCATCTTTCCAAATGCAGAGCAACTATGGGTATCACTGGTTTGCAAAGATCTGGTTGAGCAGCCCAAGCCAGCAGAGCTTCCCACAAGGATGCAGGATTCTGGGTTAGAGTGGTTGTCCAGGGGACTGACAGTGGTTAGGAGAAATCACTTAATTACAGAGCACAACAAGGCTGGAAGTCAAATTAACACCCATTTCCTGGACAMTTTGGGGCTCTGACACCACTGGAGCAACACATTCAAAATGCAACTGGACACCATCTGTCCTTGTTCTGCCTCATTTTGATAGTAAAAGTACCAGACTGCTTATTTTGATCAGATTATTAACTGGGCTGTGTTGTCWGGTTTTAGAAAATTTTCAAAAAAATTGTTTCCAAACACTTTATGAGTGTATGTTATATTAATATGTGCCATAGAAGACTAATTGTTTTAGAGCTGGGCATCACACAAAAGCTAGCATTTACTAAATTTTGTACATTGCAGTAATGCTTGTAATGGGGATAAAAAATTACTGTGGCTGCTCTCTGGTAGCCAGATGGTGAATGTGAGAAAATGTCACTGATTAAAGGGCACTGCCATGAGTAGATATGTGTGAATGTAAGTGTATCTATACTTATAAAAAATATAAGTTTTTCCATCGAAAGATCAGAAAAATACTTAAATTTGTGTACTTTTCCAGAAGGCTCTGCAAAATTTTAAATTAATGTTATGTCCAATCTAGAACCTGAGTTAACTGGAGCTCTATTAGGGCTTACATTTTGTTGAAAGTTAATGCCCTGACTGCCTCATTTCTGAGTCAGCCAGTTTGCAATGCTCAGGACAGAGTGCCCAGCACTTTGCTTCCTCCCATTTGCAGTCAGCATGCTGCTCCATTCAAAATCTGTGGTGTTTGCARCCCCAATGTGCTGTGAAGGAACCCAGATGAGCAGACTTATTTTCAGCCTGGTGGGAAGATACTTTGCCTGTTTTACTCATTGTTCTCAACAGAGAGGGTGGAGGCATTGTAGGACCATAAAACAACAGAAAGATCTCAATYGGTTTTTACAAGCACATGGATAGCAAAAGGCAGGGTAGGGAAAATGTGGGGCTGCTGAATGGGGAAGATCTGATGAGAAAGGAGATGGAAAGGGAAAAGGGGCCTTTTTACCTCAGTCTTTCCTGGCAGCTCCAGCCTTCAGKATATTCAGACTGGGGGGAGATTGCAGCAAGGAAGTTTCAGCCTTAGAGAAGGAGGATCAGRTCAGGGACCAAGCTGGACATACAAATCCAGGAATGCAGAGGGAGCTGGTTAATGTCATTCTGAGGCCACTCTCAAATACATTTGAAGGTGATGGGGGAGATATTTATTTTCCTTCTTTTCCCTGGTCTGGGCTTTTGAGGAAGTTCCTCAGCAGTAATCACCATAAAATGTCTAGACCATTGAATCTGCAATGACAAAAATAATTTTCAGGAGCAATTTCTTTTCATGTCTTGTCCTAGAGCCACTAGGGAGATGCAAGAAAAGACTCTTCCCTATGTAAGGCCAATCCTGGGAGAGCCACAGAAAAAGGAGAGGGTTAGGGTTCTTCTTGTTCTTTCTCTCGTACCAGAATGTTCATCTAGCAGCCCATTGCAGCTCTGTGATTTCTCTCAAAAGCCTGAGGCTGCAGTGGGTTTTTCCCAAATTATTGCCTCAACAAACACCACTGCTGTGTGTTTCTAACATTCTCTAGACACCCCATCAGCCTGTGAAAAAAGGGAAAAAAGGCACTGCAGTGCCTGTAGCCCACTACTCTAGCAGGAGGGAGGTGAACTGCACAATGGCTTTCACCTGAATTCTCATTGATTTGTTGTTGCCTCAGCAAGTTTTCCTTGCTTGCAAAGCCTTTCTGCTGCAAGGCTGAAGTCTCCAAGTCATCTCATCTCCAGGCTGGAATGTGTTTAACTCAATACATGGTTTTCATCTTTAACTGAATGAACACTTCCATTTCCTTCTGTGCATCAATTGCATGGAGCAGAGCAGGCTCCTGCTGGTCTATTGTGATTTCCACATAGTTCCTGTGATCTCACAAGTGGTGCTTGAAAAATTGATAGGCTGAACTGACTGAGAAAGTCCAGCTTGTTAGGTTTGGAGMATTTTTTCCCCTGTAGAAGTTCATGTGCTGTGATGACACTGAGTATGGAACCATCTGTGGGGAGTTTCAGATACAATCTGTGACCTTTAACAATGGGAGAACAGATGTTATTTTAAGACTGCCCATGCTGAAAATGCTCATATATCATCCTGCAGTCTTGGTTTACTTAGGCTGGTATTTAAACAACTCTGCTCAGTTCTGTGAACATCTTGGACTGTCTTATAAAGAGAAAACAGCCAAGTCTCATAATTAGGTTTGAGATGGATCTTCCTGCAGCCAGGTGTAAGCTAGGGGAGATAAAAAAATGGGTTTTAAAATCATATATATATATTTTTGTTGTTATTTTCCAAATATGCAATGCTGCTATTCAAGCAGTTTATGCACAAGGGTTTGAGTTTTGCARTTTTTTATGTGTTTGCAAATTAGTGTGAAAGAAGCAAAACAATCCATGAAACAATCCATATTACCAACAATCCACATTACCTGAATTTCTAGAAGGAATACTTGTGCTTAGAGCACACTGGAGAGCCTGAAAACACTCTTGTGTATGTGGGAGGAGCAACCTTGTTGACTTTTGACTTTGTTATGAGATTTATTAATTGTATTCAATAATTATCTAAACTTTAATGAATATTTTTTCTAACTAGAGCATGTATATCTATCTTAGATTTGGCAGCTGTTAGGAGGCAGTGGCCCTTACAGGGTGGCTCCTGCATGGCTCTGTGGATTACATACAGATCATGTGGGCTCTGTTCCCACTCCATGCAAATCAAGTAATTAACTGAGAAACCACCCAGGCATGTGGATGTAATGATCTTAGGCCCTTCCTGTTGCTGCCTCCTATGATCCCCTGGTGATTTATAGTCATTCCCTTGAGGCAGGACTGGGCAGAGCAGTGGCTACAGGATATTCCAACATGGGAGTAAATTTCCCATGGGGCTATATCTGCACATGGGGTATTTCCATTCTCAAGAGAGATGCTGATGGCAGTACAAATGCTGATGTAGCTTATTTTGGTGATTAATAGTGTAATTTATCTTCCTGTTTTCCCATAATGTTGAATATTTGTCAGAAACATCCTTAGTGTGAAACAAAACCTTATTTTGTTCATTTTTGGGAACTGATTTACCATGTTSCCACACAGCAAATTTAATCTCTGACATGGAATTACTCTATCTTTGGTCTTAAGTTGGATTTTTAATGTTTGTAAATATGGGGATTTTAGCCTTTTGAAAACTGCTTATTTTAAACCTGGATAAATACCTAGTACACTTTTAATATCCCCTTACTATATCATTTGCTATAATTGGCACCCCTAAAGGAGACAGAAAGCTTATATTTAACAGGAACACAGCGAGATTGCTCCCTGCTAAAGGCCGTAAATAGACAGTTGTTATTTTTGAGACTTGTCTGAGGTGTGATTACAGTTATTATGCAGCAGTTTAAAGAAAATAATTCRTTTTGAATTATAAAAGTCTCAATGAATCAACAAAAACAAGAAGTARTTCTATTTTAGGAAGAGTATATTTTCTGCAGGTCCACTCTGAGTTGATGATTTGCTGGCYTTGAAGATTGCTGGTATACAAGCAGGTTAGCAAGCTGTTGGAAAAAACCTCTGAAAACCAGGAATAGAAAGCRCTGAGTTCAGTCTGTAAGTGTGTTTTGGGTTTGAGTCAAGGATATTAAATATGGCTCACAAATTTCAGAATTAAGGTTAGAATTTGTCTTTCAAACATAAATCAGGCATACTGAACCCAGAGGTCTGATTTATGTACCTCCTTAACCTCATATTGACCTCCTCAATTTCACAAGTTTTCTTTTAAATTTAACTTGTTATTTTAATGCACTTCTGYATCTCTGTCTCCTTAGATCAAGTGTTAAATTTTGCAGCAAACTCATAATTGATGCCTCTTTTCTTTCACTGAAGTCARTGATGAAACTCTTGTTAACTTTATGGCAAGGATTTTATAACCTCTTTGCCAGGAAATCTATTCCAGTCTTGTGATCTTGTGACTGCAGTGGGAGCAGAGTAAGGCCAGTGCGAGTCTTTTTGCAAATCCAGTCTTAAACCTTGCCTACCCAAACAAGAACATCTGGARGAGAGAGGCTCTCTATATGGGACAGCTATAATTTTGAAATAAGAGTTACAGGGATGGCTGGGTTCAGAGGGCTGTAATTATCCAATGAAAGCCTTTGCCAAAATGTGGCTTGGAAGGTCAGCTCATAACCTATTTATAAACCAGAAATGTCTTCCGGCCCATCAGGTGCACTGTGCATTGCCAGGAGCACAGGGCCAGGCTGCAGCTCTGCCTTCTGAGAGCAGTTTCTACATGAGGCAAGTTGAGATCAGCCATGGAAAGTTGTGTTTTGCTCACAGAATGAAGTGGGTGTCATGGCTGTGGGTGTTGCTAAATCTGCTTTCAGGAAAAGGGAAAAGCCAATATTCAAAATCTCTTGAGCAGCTCACTGCTGGCTGTCAGTGTCCACAGYGGTCCCATGCACAGCTCTGGGTTAAAGAGTTTTGCTCTGTTCTTAAAATAATCATTAATGTTTCTGCATCGRGGGTCAGCTGGGCAGAAAAAAGGGAAAAGAAAAAAACAGGGAGTCTCAGCATTTAAATCTGACCTGAGATTGTGAATGCTTTGTCCAGGATGGAGGATGAAAAAAAAAGCCAAAACAATCTAAATCCCAACCCAACCCAAAGAACCTCCCATGTGGGAGGTGGCAAGGGACACTTCTGAGATTTGGGGCAATGAGTAATCAGTTTAGGTAGGARTGTATGAGCTGTGGATGTTTGCATCATGAGTGGTCACTCTTCCATGCCCAGCATAGGCTGCAAAGTGCCCRATGTGCCTCATACGTATATAAAAGGTATGGACTTGACAAAATAAATTTCCAATGCAGAAGTAGAAAGTTTAGCTTGTGAAATTAGGTATAGGAAGCAAAATTCAAGTGTCAGAGGTGTAAATCAAARAAGTTTATTTTGTTTTTGTGGATTCATTTTGAATTTCATTCCTGAGAGAGCAAGGACCCCTCTGAATGTTTGGCCTGGAGGCAAATGAGGATGGTGAGACTTGCCCCAGGTCACTTGGTGAGTCAGGGAATCTGTGCAAAGAGAATCTGGGTAAATRTCTTCCAAAACCACTGGTGCACCCAGATTTTCTGTGTTATAGTGGAATCCACASAAGGCTCTCTTTTGGAAGAACCACAGCTGGTAATTTGAAGCTTTGTGTTTGAACCTAGAGGGATTTTGCTTGTTCCAGTAGTAGGAMCTCAGCTGCTGGTACTGTAGACAGCACAGGATGGCAACATTGCTCTTGTAAAAACAAACTTTGAGTCATATTGATAAAAGAAATCTTTTCTTGTTCCTCTGGGAAAAAACAAACAAACAAAACACAAACTGAAAACATAAATTTGTAAGATTTAATCTGGAAAAGAAAGACCTGGGGGACCTAGTAATGCAGGCAGAAAATCTCTGGGGAGGATGTAATGGTTAATTCTCCATCACTTAAAATTGATGTCTATTTCTAARTAGCTTTCTAAACAAGTGCCACAAACTGTCACCCTAAATGTAGAGGCTGAAGTTTYCTAACACAGATTATGCAACAGCTCATAGTAAATACTTTTAAAAAGAGAAACTATTGACAATAYAGAAAGTAGTTCTTTCCACATGACTAAAATAATTGAATAGTCAGTCCTTAAAGGGAAGAAAAAATCCAGTGCAGTGAGTCTGTCACACAAGTCAAGCTGTGACTGCAGGGTCACTGCTCCTGACTAATTCAGGTCCCCTCTGGTGTAGCACTGGTGATGGCTTTGCCTCTCTGTGMCTCAAGTAAGGTTGTGGTGTTAACACAACASAGTKCAACACCACATTAACCTTCATTTCRTGTTGAGTGCTGTGGTCAAACTGTCCTTCTGAGAGGGGGAGAAAGGAAACTTTGGCCATCTTTGTCAGTCASTGATTTCTCAGTAGAATAAAAGAAATGTTTAATGAAATGACAGGTCATGACTTTTGCATCTGTGTGTGTGAATGAATTCAAGGGCAAGACCTGCTCACTAGGAATAGCAAAGGAGCATCTGACTCTGCTCTGTTCTCACCCTACAATTACATGGACAGGGCAGCACCAACCTACTGTTTAGGACTCAGTGGCACAGCAGGACCTTTTGCTTTTAAAACATGTTGARCTTCTGAAAGGAACTAAAATAATTAAAGGCCCATTCTGTCCCTTCTGTTTTGTCTTCTGTGTGCAAAATTGAGAGTTCTCAAATATTTTTATCTGTTTGTGTATGAGAAAAGAATGTTTGTGGTATTTTTTTAAAATATAGTTTGAGACAGGACAGTCCTTGAGGAATCCCAGAGTTAGTGCATGTGTGTGTGTATATGCATGCTCACACAAGKGCATGGATTTTAAATGTATATATGGGAACATACATATATGTAATACACACGATTATATTTACACATATGCACATATTTGTGTGTATATATGCCTGTGAAATTGAGTGAAATCTCAATTATGTAGAAGTTACATGACATTAAAACTGTTCATAGAATTTAATATAATTCTGTCCACCAAATCAAATTAAAATGGTCAAATTAAATTCCATTTACTTTCTAAGAATTTAGTGGYTGTATCTGTTCAGGAATTTGTGTGCAAGCATTAGAACCCATGCCCTTTAATGTAATTAGGGCTATTCAGAAATCTTTTCTTTAAATCAGTTGGATTTAACTTCAAAACTGGATAAAGCTGCTCTGGATTTGCCTGTTTCTTTACTAAACATCTTAGTAAACCAATTAATATCTGACCTCTGAACATGGGATTGGACCTTCAAGCCAATTAAAGGCCTTTGAATATTTAAKTTATTCTCAGTTGATGCAAAGGAAAATGACACTTGTACATTGAGGAACTCCCTAATGCTTTTAACTCTTTATTAGGTTCCTCTGAAATTTTTACTTCTCCTTCTAGTCATATTATTTTTTTATGGTTCATTTCACAGAGTATATGGACTCATGGCAACCCTTAAATGTGTCATCTGTTCTCCTGGATTCATCCATCTCCCACTTTGAAGTTGTGCATGTTAGCAGAGATGTATCTAATGACTTCTCCACTGCCAGAGATTTTTGCCTATCTGGTAAGAAATGGTCATTCACAGCTTTACAGAAAATACTGACTTGTGAGCCTGAAAACCAAAAMCAGCTTTCCCACTTCTGACATAGATACACTGATTTTAATTGTCTTTAAAGACTATCCCAGTGTTTCCTAGTCTGGGAGAAGGGGTCTGAAGTAGTTTAGAGAAATGTGCAATAGATATAAATGCTGTAATATACAGTTATTTGGTAATTTTGACACCTCTTGGGCACAGAGATCTCTTACTTCTCCAGGCATTGTACAGCTGGGAGAATATTATAGCAAATAATTAAAGCAATGATGTCTTGTTTTTCTAAAGAACCACAGCCATTTGCTAACCCCACCTGCCAACACCTAAAGCAACCTGTGGCAGTGGTGTGAGAGGAGGGGTTAACTAAGGACTAGGAGGAAGCAAGGATTGAGCTGTAGTGACAGCAAAGAGAATTGCTTTAGTCTACAGCCTGACCAGACAAAAAAGTCCTCTAATGTCACATGACTGGGAAATCCTCAATGCCACAGAGTGGTAGAAATAAGGGAAAGTTCCCACTTACTCACTGGGGACTGTTAGAATTCGGATGAGGTTGTTGGCACTTTACTAGATGATGTTTTTCTCCTCCTAAAACCTGTGATAATAGTTATTTTGCTGCATTATTCCATTTTAAAGCAAATATAAGCTTGTGTCCTTTGGCTATTTTGGAGAATGTTCTGGGCATTTGGGGACATTTATGTCCCATTACTCTGAATTACATCATATCCTTCTTGCTTCACCTGTTGTCAAACCTTTCTTTTAAGAACAKTGTAACGCTGTCATGCAAAATGTGAGAACACATTTTTTACCKGCTCTTTTTCTTCATGCTTCACCTCACAGCTTGTTCAAAGAACCAGTCATGTTCAGTGGTTACACTGGAGATCCAGCCTTCAGCCATAAGGTGCATTTTTTACCCTGATACTCAGATGTGTGCCCATGGCCTGCAAGGGCACAGCTGCTGGGTTTTGCTCAAAGAACCTGCTACCTACATCTACAGGAGACAAGGTAAGAACAGGTCAGAGCTGTGGAGGAAGGACCTCAACTGTGGTGCTCAATTCTTGTGAATGGAGGACTGAGGAATTCCTCACCTCATAAAACAACATGGATGTCTCCTAGACACTTGCCCATGGCCGTTTCAGAGGAATTACAGCCAAGAGGATGGCAAAAATGTCCCCAAATGCTGTTTAAAAATGCATGAAATTGTAGTGTTACCTCTTGTGCTGAAGCAGGCATAACAGAGGAAGTCTAGTTTATGAAAGATGTTTTGAAAGTGCAGAGTAGTGGAACCAAACAACAACAGTAATGCAAGTCCAGCTCTTAGCTTTTCATCTGCAGAAGATGCTTTGATATGTTCTTCCTTTTAAGCTTGGAGAATAACACTAGGAGTGTTGAAAAGCCACTGTCAGTTGGAAGWATTAAGGACCATCTCTAGAGAAAACAAAACAAAACCCAAACAGATATCCCTGCTCCCTAAAGAGGATGAAATAATATTTTAAATAAGTGAAAAATATTTGAGAGGGAAAAAGTTGTGTAGACATTGTAGATAAGTAAAAATTCTGTTGTTTGGTTACATACTTGTTTGAAAGTGTAGGTTTTGTTTGGTTTATTCCCCTTGATTTTTAAAGRGACTGCTTTCTTTTCATGTAATACTGGTTATTTTATTTATTAAAGGTAATTAGAACCCAGGCAACAATAAGAGGGAAGGGAAGAAAATTTTCCTTTTCACTGAAATTCTCTGAAGTCAATGAGAACTTTCTAGGTTGGAACTCAATGAGAGAAAAAGCAGTTTATCATTGCCAAGTAAAACAAAATCACAAACTGAGACACAAAAGTAGACTTGTGTTTATTGTTCATTACAGGTTTGGTTTTAGTCCCATGACTTTGAATTTTGTTCCTGTCTATCCAATACGTTGTTTTGGGAGAAAAAGCAGGAGGTGTCACTTCACTGTGTTTTAATGAACTGTTTTATAGGAAAACAGTAAGAGGAAACAGTTAAATTTATCTGTGTTTCATTTAAAGAGGAGAATTTTAAACATAACAGAGTTACAAGAGTTTTAAACATAACAGTTTAAAGCTATGGGAAATGGRACTAATTTTCATTTCTAAAATGGTTCTAACTTGAACAAACAAATTATTTTTCCTCTGCTCACCCTCTGACAGATTTACTCCAGCCCATTTCCGAATCGGATTCAACTCCAAGAGTGTACATCCCATCCCATGGGTACCTGCTGGGCAAATCCCAGGTGATCCAGGTGGGCTCAGGATGGAGGAGCATCAGGCAGTTCCTGGGCATCCCTTACGCTGCCCCTCCCCTGGGCRAGCGGCGCTTCAGCGCCCCGAAGCCGTTTGCATGGCCGGAGTCCTGGAACGCCACCGAGCCTCGGTGAGGAACCCTGAGCRCTGCAGTTCTTGTCCAGCATCAGCCTCATTACATGGGTGTGACAGTGGGAAGGTGCMAGCAGCTCACATCCCAGGCAGMAGAMMAWSAARWMAAT